>WYDI02024365.1:41857-63717 GCA_009867235.2 Psittacus erithacus
ATTTGATAGGTGGAGCACTCGGTGGATAAAGAACTGGCTGGATGGCCGCACACAAAGAGTTGTGGTCAATGGCTCAAAGTTGGAGACCAGTAACGAGTGGTGTCCCTCAGGCGTCGGTGTTGGGACCGGTCTTGTTCAACATTTTTGTTGGCGACATGGACAGTGGGATTGAGTGTGCCCTCAGCAAGTTTGCCAATGACACCAAGCTGTGTGGTTCCGTTCATAGGCAAGCAAAAGAAGGGACACAAGCAAACATTAAACAATCTGTGAAACAACTGAAGCAATTTTAAAGAGACTAATTCACATCCAATTATGTAAAGATAATTAGGAAAGCATCCACTACCACATCTACAGAACCAGAGCCAGAAATACTAATCTTTTTTCTAACAGAAATTTTGCAAATAAAGTGGCCATTTTAACCCATAATTTATATCTTAAACAGTGTACCCAAGAAAACATTTATATCATTTCATGGCAGAGTATTATACTTCAGTAGAAAGTAAGTCAATGAAATGGCTCACTGATGGTGACAGCAGAAGTGCACAAGAAATCTCAAGTTTTCCACAATGAGAGATAATCACAGAATCATAGAATGGTTTGGATTAGAATGGAGCTTAAAGCTCATCCAGTTCCAAAATCACTGCCATGGGCAGGGACACCTTCCACTAGATCAAGTTGCTCAAAACCCCATCCTTGAACGCTGCTAGGGATGGAGCAGCCACAGGTTCTCTGGGCAACCTGTGCCAGGGCCTCATCACCCTCATAGTAAAGAATTTCTTTCTAATGTCTAATTTAAATCTATCCTCTGACAGTCTAAAGCCATTTCTCCTTGTCCTTGCAATATACATTTAAGTTCTCCTTAAATGCGTTATAAGTAGACTGCATAGACATTCAAGCAGACAATACCCAGCTTTGACACAGGTTCAGCTTTGGTTACTGACATCAAAGATACTCAAACTTACAAATCACTTACAGAAAAATTTTCAATTTACATCCTCATGTTCTCAACTCCTGTGTTAATATTATTATAATCTCAAGGACAATATATTATAATATATTTATATTATATTATATTATATTATTATATATTATATATTATATTATATTAATATTATAATTTTTGTTTCAATTGATGTGTCACTTTTCAAGATAAGACTCCTCATGTATGAGCATGGCCATGCAGCTAAGTATAGAAATCAGAACTGAGTGGCCTTTTACATTTTCAGTATTTCTGTGACAATCTATTTGACTAGAAAGTATTTTTAGGCTCTTCTAAAGCATGATTGACATTTCTGTTAATTCCTGAGCAACACCAAAATGCTGCATAGCATACTTCAGGGAAGATAAGGGACCAAGGGCCTCTTTACTATGTTAGCATAAATTCAGAGTAACCTCAATGAAGTTACAAAATTACTCTGCTTCCCAACTAATGGGAATTTAAAATCTATTCAGCTTAAGATTTACATATGATACAGTGCAACTGTTATTTTACTTGCACTGGTGTAGCTACTCCATTCAAATTATTCTGAATTTGCACATATGACAGGGAGAGGGGTGCAAGCTGTTTAACAGGACAACATCCTTTTAAATTATACCCAGTATCTTTTAAAATCAGTTTTGAGACAGTCTTCCACCATTGAAAAGAATTGATTCTCTGTCATTTTGAGATGTGTGAATTATATTTACTTACAAATGTGACTGTTTGGGTGTCACTGATGGGTTGTTTTGAGTCACTTCTGTGCTTCTAAGCCACTCATGTTTTGAGATAGGGATTTATTTGTGTAGCAGAGCAGGAACACAAGTTTTTCCACATGGCTCAGGCAAAAGAAAAACGTCATTCAATCCTGTGTCTCCTGTCAATGTCTTTCAAGTCTTCCAAGATAATATCTGTATGTACACGTACAAATGGAAACTATTTACTTATCCTGATCTTTGGCTAAGAAAGCCTCTCTCTGCTATCCTGCCAAACCACTGGCAGGGAGGAGGTTTTTCTTCTTTATACATATCACAGCATAAACAGAATCGAGTTCTCGTTTTTTAACACTCAGCCATGAATTCTTATTACATAATCCAATTTAAAGGAGAATATCGTGTCTGAACAAGATACATACATTTTGGCAGATGAGGAATGTTCAAGCTAGAGTTCCCCTGTACCAGACTAGCAGAAGACTAAAAGTAAACAGCAAACAGCTGTAATGATGAGTCGATAACCTTTAGTTTCAAACATTAGCAACCTGGGATTGCAGTTAAGTGTAATTCTTTTCTATAGGAAGTCATTAATAGTTAAAAAAGAGAGCTCATTAATATCACTCATTTGGCACCTTCAGAAGATTGTACTGGTTTTACATAGAACATGTCAAACTACTTGAAAGCTCAAGAAGAGTGTTAAAAAAAGAACTTTGTCCTGAAAGATCTGAAGAAAATCTCTGTTACTGATAACAAAACTGCATGTTCTAGTAGTTTATCAGAAAGGCAAATATTAGCACTGTGAAGGCCTAAACTCAGACTTGTAATAGCCTTTTCTCAGTTACAGTGAAGAGACTGTCACATCCATTCTTAAATGTACTGCTTCTAAATTGCTCAAGAAATAGATGGTTCTGGCTGGACGAAAATAGAATTTTCACAAGGGAAATATATGAATTATACACTGCATACAACTACTTACAGTATTGTACCATTACTGTATGCACTATTTCATACAATAGTGTGTGAAATAGTGAGTTTGCCTAGATAAAAAGCTAGAAATCTTAAGAATGGTCAAAAAAGCTGTATTTCACATAGCTTTCTCTCATGAGCTCTCAACACTAAACTCTGAATTGATAGCACAATGCAGACAACTTTGAGTTATCAGCCTAGCTAGAGTGATGCCAGATAGCTGCAGAAAATATATGGTCTCATGGGAAAGGAAAAGGCTAAATGTTTGGTCTGTTAGGAATCAGAGTCAAATCCTGGCAAAACTGGTATTTCATATTGAGCTGTTCAGGTGGGGAGATTGCTAGGAAACATTCACAAAAACAGACTATTTGACAAAATGAGCAAGATACTCCAAGGTGAATGATACCTGTCACGTACTTCATTTGTCAGACAAGTCTCATATGTAGATATATGGTAAAGAAAACTCTCCTTTCCAGCCTCAACAAGAAAGATGTAGTCTTGGAAATATTACTAACACGGCTGTTCCAAACCAGAAAAGCAGAAATAATGGCTAGTTGGAAGCCTCATAATAATTTAATAATTAATACAAATTCTTAATAGAAAACTTTCTTATTCTAACAAATTTCACTTTTTATTGAAAAGAATTTTTTTCTTAACAGTCAGAATCTAGAATACAGAAAGTAATGGGGTTTAGCAGCCTGTGCAAAAGCAATATTTCAGAGTATTTCTTGTGCAGTAAATATCCACTGTTATTCTTAAAGAACACTTAGTGAGCCAGAGGAAAACTGGCAGAAGCGGGAGAACTATACTTATGTCAGAGCTTACGAGTGTACTTAACACTGTCAGTATATAACACACAAATCTGATTACTGGCTTCAGCAATCATTACCTTGCCAAATCAGGTAATGTTTTGTGCCATGAAGAGAAGACAGCAAGTTCAGCTTTCACCTTTTCCAACTGATGGACTATTTGAATTAAGTAGCACTTTGGAGCCATTCTGGAAACACCAACAGGTGACTTCTCAGAGAAAAAGAGAAGCTCAGGTTCACAAAATACAGCACCCTACTGCTGCTTTGCACTGTGCAATCTATTGGCAAGTGGGAAAAATGTTTGTCTGGATTGTTCCACTATGAAGCTAATGTATATGCCTCTATCTGAGCTCACATTGTAGGTGTCCCAGGCCCTCCAAGTAACATGAATGTGGGCTGGTTATGGTTATGTTAGTGAAAGTTGTTTCTCCTTTTTCCTTAAAAAAAATCCAGTAATTAGAAGAAATACAAATGAGAAAATAGGTGTTTAGATCAAAACAATAATCCGTCACTTAGAGAACGCAGAACCAAATACAGTTTCCCATACTTTGGTTCCCTGCCACACACTTGGATTGCATTTCCCTACCTTACCGGTACTGTCTTGCTAGTACACCCTCAGTGAAAACTCCCTCTTAATTCTCTCAAGCTAGATGTGGTAGTCAGTTTCATTTAGTGCATAAAAGCATTAAATATGTAATTATTGTGTCCTGTAGGGCATCAAATAACAAACGTAGGCCAGCTAAAAATATGCAGTGATTTTGGGAAAGCTGTGCTTTTTGACAAAGCATAGAAACCACATCACCATGCCACTGCAGAAATACAAGTTACCAATTAGAGGTGTCTATAAATAAGAGTTCTGTGCTAACAATAAAGCACTTGTGTAAAGAGAAAGAGAAACCAAGAAGGGTGACCATTTCATCACACCATGGAAAAGAAAAATGAGAACACTGCCCTGTCCCTGGCAGTGTTCAATGCCAGGCTGAACAGAGCCTTGGGCAACACGGTCTAGTGTGAGGCATCCCTGCCCATGGCAGGGCGGTTGGAACTAGATGATCTTAAGGTCCTTTCCAACCCTAACTATTCTATGATTCTATGATTAATCAGTGTAGAATTATAGAGGAATACAATTACATAAATATTTGCATAAAACAGAACAAGTGATTGCATGAGGCAGAAGAGACAAGCTTTTGAAGGATCTAGGCCATTGCCCAAGTACAAAAATACACAGGAATAGCTGCTATAAGGTAGTCACCTTTGTACAAGAAAAACCATCAAGCCACCAGGAGAACACAGAAAAGAAACAGCACAGCTCTACATGCCATGGTCTAATATTAAACTTTCAAGTGTGTAATATATATAAAAAAAACTAAAATGCAACCATCGAGGTCAGTGACAAGAAGCTCTTTGGCTCTTGCTGTTGGATGACAGGGGCAGTGCCACACTTGTGGTTTCAATGCGTTTTTGGGAAACAATTTAGCATGGAAAATAATACTGAGTTTCTTTAATGCTCTGAAAAGTTATGTTCCATTAGCTCACTAAGTACAAATGAAAAGTGCATCATCAGACAAAGGGAGCCTCTTGTCCTCTGACTTCAAAGTCAGTGGCTAAATCCATGTAAGATACCTGGAAAATGAAAATATCCATTATTTAGAAGCTCCACTTCCTGTGCTTCAAAAAAAGGACTACATTCTGGAAAGCTGTGTTCTGTTACAATTAGTCTGATGCAATTCATATTTCTGTTAATAACAAAGTAGATGCACGCTCTCTCAGAAGGGAAGTGACCCATCTCTAGAACTTCTAGAGAAGTTAGAAGTTAGAGAAGTCAGAAGTTAGAGCTTCTCTAACTTCTAAAAGAAAGTGTTGGAATAGGCCTGCACATCAGGTTTAGGCAACGGATCCTTGGTTCTGCAGAAGGAATAGCTTCTGTCTAAACCAGAGGTAAACAGGATTCTTGCTACCAAGGAAAGGTACATTTACACACAAACCACCCATCCTTTTTTACCAAACAAGTTATGTCTGATCTGGTCATTTGTAGCTTTACTATGAAATGACAAAGAGACTTAAGAGCTCCAGGATGCATCTGATGAATGGCACTTAGGGCTCAGAGGGCCATTGATTATTCAAGCGCTCCTGTTAAGGGGGATCATTTTCATTCAGTCAGGCATGGAGTCATGCACACTTCAGCACAATAACAAGATCACTTAAGCTGATGGTAGGGCTTGGACCTAAATGTTTGTATGTGCTAGTGTCTGGGCAGCAAAAGCAGATACTGCAAGCAGGCTGCTTGATAGTCTAATAGAAGCAAACATACCAAAATCAAGAGTCTACAAGTGAACTGGTGGGGATGCAGGACCAAGAAATAGGATGCAGAGTTTTAACTGGTTTTCTAGGGGATTTGCATAAATTTAACAGTTACAGTAAAATTCTTTAATAATAAGGTCACATAAATAGTTTTTCCTCCGTATTGTGTTGGCATTGCTCTGTGTAATACACCTCTTACAAATGACCAATCTCTCTTCCAAGCACTATTTTGTAATCTAAGAAGAATGGCTGTAAAGAGAGGCGGAGAGAGGGCTAGACTGAAGGCTGAAGGAAGGAATGTGAGATTACAGGGGTTTAAGCTAGTGTAGACCTACTACCCAGCCGTCTGCATTACTTTCATGCTGTGCCGCGTGAAAGAGAAAACAGTGTTCAGGAATAGATGGTGAGGAGGTGGAGGCAGAAGGGAAATGCAGATGGGTACAAAACTGACAACAACCTGTCAGATCTGAGAAGAGGGGAGTTGTAAGGAGAGCATGAGGAGGAACTTGACCGGTTTTGTTTATCTCTTTTGGATGTAGTGGAATTTTCAGACAGGGAATAAAACGATTGAAACAAAAGAAGATAAGGTGGCTGCATGTCCATGCCTCTCTACAAGCAGCTTCAAGAGTTCTCCCAATGTCTTGACTATGATGATGAAAACCAGGCTAACAAGCAATGGCATATGAACAATAAAATACTGGAATGCATCACATACTAGCTCATAAGTGTCTTGGCATGATGTAGAATCCAATAAAAAGAAAGAAAAGAGTTACATATATTTACATATCTACAGAAGTTCCGTCTAGAACACAAATCTCTCCCATGTCTGTCTTTCCTATCAGGCATGAAATCATCAGCTCCAGTTGGGGTAGGTTGTATGGTAAAGACAACATCTAATCAGTGTCCCAGAATCCCAGCTGTAGATAAACAATTTTGCTTTGTACTTCAGGACCTCCAACTTATCTCATAATTGGAACAGATAAAAAAGTTTTTAAGAAGAAAAAAGGAGGGAACCAGCTCAGGCAGAGCAACAACAGAATGATTAGCCTGCATGGCAGTGCTCCTCCCAGATTGCACAGACAAATGACTAAGGGCAAAACACCAGAAACAACAGGCAGGGAACTAAGGTGAAAGACGGGGAGAAGAAAAGAGCATTTTCCTAGTCCCTTGTATTTGAGGGCCTACTCAATCAGCTTTGCACAACTGCTTTACAAGAGCATATATGGGCAGTGAAGAGACTAATCTCATCGGGTAAAGAAATTTGTTATTTCACTGCAAGAAAAAAAGTAAATGGCTATTTAATATAGTATGAGATAGTAGTAATTCACGGCGCTACTACTGGTAATACACAGTGCCATTCAGAGAGGGAAAAAGAACACAGTGCACCAAGTCTTCAGAAACAGCTGAGAGAGTGGGAGTTTAGATCAAACCTAAATTCATGTAGCACTCCAGTTTCGCCCATGCATGATGTTCTAAGACGTTTGTAAGTGCTTTGGAGGGGCCATCTAAAACTATACATAGACGTATGCCTACAAACAGATAACACATTACTATTTTACTATCTTTGTAAAAAAATAAGAGAATGCTAGGCATAAGTTTAACTATGTTCATTTTTCACTTCCCACAACTGCAAATCTGCCAAGTCCCTGCCAGATGCCTGAATAAGATTTGTGGAATTCTGGAGGGAGTATGCACCAAGTAAGGGAGTTTGAGATTTTGCTTTATCTGGGTTTCATTGCTCTCCCTCCTCCCCAGACAGCAGATGGTAGCATTATCATGGATGGATCATTTGTTCACAAGGATCTTCTCATGACTTCTCAATGTAAGAATCATTTTATTGTCAGCACACAGGGCACACCAGGTTGGTCTTGTATATTAGCTGTTTGAAGTTTAAAAGGACACCTGAGACAACTTCCCAGAAAAAAAAAAGGAAAAATTCTTTTCCATTGCAAAGAGAAAACACTGAATTAAATTCTGTCTTCATCACTGTAAATTTACATTGTATCAATGCATGAAATTCTGGGTTTCATCAGGATGAAGATTATTAAGCCATCAAAATATACTACAGCTTCCTTGAATTCATTATGTTTAAAAATTATGGGACATTCAGTAACATTGTGAACCGATAAACAGAATGAGGAATGTCTTTCTGACTATACTGAATCATCCTGATCACTAGAAAAGGAAATGTCAGTAAACCTCCCAAACTGTGCAAGCACTGAGTTGTTTGAAAGTTGCATTTAGGACTCTGAAACTATATTGTAAATCTAGAAGTATGGGCAGTAAATGCATGCATGTAGCTCAACTACTTGGTTTTATGCAAGCTTTCTGATTGTTGCACAGAGCATTCTCTGTTGCTCTTAAATGCCCAAACCATTTATTTTTCTGAAGCTTGCTTTCAGTGCTGCTATAATAGTGAACTTACTAAACGTCCAGCAGAATTATCTGTTGGTGGTAGACCAAAAAAATGGGATTGTTGAATAGTGAAAGCAAAAGGAGATTTTTTAGAGAAATACAGATGTATATATTACCACTGGGACATTTCTTTTAATATGTTAAGTAAAACTGTGGTTCAGTAGTAGTACAAAAGGGTAAATAAAGCACCCCTCAAAAGACAATGTACATCACGTTACTGTGAAACAGAAAGAGAAAAAAATATTACAATCAAAAGACAGGCTAGACAAGGCACTTTAGGATCTCTAAAAGCAAGTAATCCACTTACACTCCTCCCTTCCTCCTCCCTTAATTTTTATGAGTCTGTTCATACTGATGTTTTAGAAAAATTGCTTAGCTTGAGAATGAACAAGCTTATACTGCTTTATACTGTTTCCATTCATACATGGCACTTCCAGTTTCTACCCTTGTAGTCTGTAGTCTGGCAACCAATATCAGCAGGAATTTCAGGGATTCAGAATCTCCAGATTCTGAATTTTCATCTGCCTTCTTTCACTAAAACTCTTTCACTCTATCAAGCCACCTTATTGCAAAGACTGATTTCTGCTACATTGCACTTTTGAGAAGATCAACCTTCTGCCCCCCTCCATTCTTCTGCCTTCCCTCTCAAACTGTCTTAATTGATGTAAACCATTTGATTCAGCACTGAATGGCAATCACTGACTATGTAGCCTTGTTTAACTTTTTGCCTTTTCCGTTACATTTGTAGTAAGCTTAAAAAGCGTAAACTTGAAATCAAATATCCAGCCATCTGCAACTACTACTAGAACTGAGATACACACTATTCTCAGACTGAAACGACCTGTAATACGTTGTACCACAGAATATAAAATTACCCATGATACATACCAGTTGTCCTTGTAGTCAAGAGTCAGCAGAGCTAGAAATCTTGAGTTTGATCATGCCATCCATTTCAGTGGTGAGTAACAAGGTCCTCATTGATACAACATCAAAAAGAAGATTAAGAACTTGTTGCTGAAGAAATGAGAAAGTTTGCTATAAGTCAGTTGGGGTATGATCCTCAGGCCATATAGGTGAGGAAGTTCAAGAATTTTTTTTGTAGGAATGAGTCATGAATTCTTCACTAACTGATTCATCTGTAACACAAGAAATTTTAAAGAGGACACATACAGAACAGTCTGTGTCCTTCATGGAAGGCTCAAAATTGGAGAAGAAAAATAGATGCCCCAGAAGAGAACTGGATTTTTTAATTACTGTGCTAATCTTGGGCATGATTAAGAGAATATTTGTTAAACTTTTTGCCTTCTGAGAGCAGACCTTAACTCATCACCAAAGAAAAGACTGTTTTTTAAGTAAGAGCAACTGTTGCAGACTGTACTGCCTTAAAATGTTCTCAAAGTACAGATCCACATTAATTAGAAAACTGTTCATGTCTCATGCACTACTGCTTGTTCTGTGTTGCTTCTGGAAAAAGGAATTGATTTTGTATTTATTTATTTTACATACCTTATTTAGGTGTAATTGATTCTGTTATTTCAACCCGTGCAAAAATAAGTGTATAAAGTAACAAAGTGATGGAAGCTAAGAAAGCAGAAGTCTTAAATATTAGGCAATGCCGCTTTGAAAGCTGACTCGGTATGTGCAATCAATGGCAGACAGTAGGAAATTACAGAGATCGTGCTAATTTTCCTGTGCTTATTTCTTTGTTTGTACAAGCCTGTACAAACAAATTCAGTGAAGCCCAGACCAGAATCCTGCATGAATTTTTAACTATTTTCAAACTTACTGAATGGAAAAGGATATAGACCAAAATTAGGAGTTCTGCTGGTGGGCTGTGCCCATGTCAATAGGTACATTATATAAGCAAATACCCACCAAAAGACATTACCTTCTTCCCAGTAGGTAGGTGCAGGAACTCTCCTTTTTCCCTGCTGCTTCTTAGTTGAGCTAATCACAGCTCCTAGTAAAACCACAGGGGAAAGCTAACTGCTAAGCACCTCCTGTCGCATAATCTTATCCCACTGCATATGCCGTGGCTTTGCTCTACATAGTTACAGAGCAGAGAGCAGCACGAGAAAAGCTTCTGCACCTCCCACATTGGGATGCCATGTTTATACAGAGAAAACAAGGAGGAGGTCAGCTCCATCATCCTTGACTAGTTTGCTCATACAAGTGAAAGCAGAGCTTCCAGTATTGTTCTCTTCTCTTTACCCATGCACACAAACAAGGGTTAGGTACATAGGGTCACCGAGGGGTAAGCAGACAAAGAGGGGAAGCAACCAGAGCATTTCTCCCTGTTTAGAGAGGTCAAGAAGGCCTGACACAGTGGTACGATCATGTCTCACAAAACACAGTCATGGACTCAGTTTTCCTAGAGCTCGTGTGGGAATGCTTGCATGTGGTGCGTTGACCCTGGCTGGACACCAGGGTCCAGCCTCTCTATCACTCCCCTCCTCAGCTGGTCATGGGAGAGAAAATACAATGAAAGGCTCATGGGCTGAGATAAGGGCAGGGAGAGATCACTCACCAGTTACCATTAGGGGCAAAACAGACTCAACTTGGGGCAATTAGTTTGATTCGTTACCAATCAAATCAGAGTAGGATAGTGAGAAATATAAACTGAATTGTAAAACACCTTCCCCACACCTCTCCCTTCTTCCTGTGTGTCACTCCTGATTTTCTCTACCCTCTCGGCGCAGCAGTGCAGGGAGATGGGGAATGGGGGCTGTGATCAGTTCATCGTGTGATGTTTCTGCCGCTCCCTCCTCCTGAGGGGAGGACTCCTCACACTTTTACCCCACTCCAGCATGGAGTCCCTTCCACAGCAGAGTCCTCCACAAACTGCTTCAACGTGAATCCTTCCCACAGGCTGAAGTTCTTCATGAACTGCCCCAGTGTGGGTCCCTTCCATGGGTTCAGTCCTTCAGGAACAGACTGCTCCAGTGTGGGTTCGTATCGTGGGTGCAGTCCTTCAGTAACAGACTGCTCCAGCGTAGATCCCTTCCATGGATGCATCCTTCAGAAATAGACTGCTCCAGTGTGGGTCCCTTCCATGAGTGCAGTCCTTCAGGAACAGCCTGCTCCAGCGTGGGTCTCCCACAGGGTCACAAGTCCTGCAGCAAACCTGCTCCAGCTTAGGCTCCTCTCTCCACAGGGCCACAGGTCCTGCTAGGAGCCTGCTCCAGCATGCACTTCCCAACAGGGTCACAGCCTCCTTCAGGCATCCTCCTGCTCCAGTGTGGGGTCCTCCACAGGCTGCAGGTGGAGACCTGCTCCACTGTTAACTTCCATGGGTTGCAGGTGGATATCTGCTCTGCTGTGGACCTTCGTGGGCTGCAGTGGCACAGCCTGCCTCACTATGGTCCACACCCTGCACTGCAGAGGAATCTCTGCTCTGGCACCTGGAGCACCACCTCCAGCTCCTTCTTCATTGACCTTGGTGTCTGTAGAGCTGTTTCTCTCTCTGGCTGCAGTTTCTATTGTGCAGGTCTTTTCACTTTCTTAAATATGTTAACCAATGGCACTACCACCAGAGCTGATGGTCTTGACCTTGCCCAGCAGTGGGTCCATCTTGCAGCCAGCTGGTATTGACTCTATTTGATACCAGGGAAGCTTCTAGCAGCTTCTCACAGAAGCCACCCCTGTAGCACCCCCTGCCAGCTATGAAAACCTTGCCACGCAAACCCAATACGTGTGGGAACATTTTGCTTCTTGAAAAGAGCACAGTATAAATCCCTGGCAGGCTGCTGTGTTAAGTCACAGCCATACTGCCAAGGACAAAATCGTAACCCCGGTTATTAGCCTAGATCCTCTTTTAGCATAAGTCAGCATTGCTTGAGTCACTCTGCATCAGCTTAACTAGCATAACACCAGAGCATCTGCTGAGTTCCTGTGAGCCTAACTCCTCTGCTACAAAGGCAGCCTTTAACTTCCACGAAGTCGGGAACAGATCAGTCCTGGGGAAGGTTATGTTTCCAAATATATCAAATTGCAGTTGTTTCTTGGGTGCTGCTTTTACTTGCGCCTGAACAAATTACTTGCCAGTTGCTCTAGGATCTTCTGGTCTACTAGTCTTTTCTTTCCTTAAAGATAGAGAGACTTCGGCGAGTTTAACTCAAGAAGTAGTATGGTAAAGGGAGGGCCTGATATTTGTTCAAATTGTATGATGCTTATGTAGTAATAATAATCCTGGGAAATGTCATACACATTGTAATATGTACCTAAAATACAAATGAGGAATGTAACAGTTCAAGCAGTAGCTGGAATGATCAATGGGTTGTAATTCTTGAGCTGCTTTCCACCACTGCAGAAGTTGAAGTCAAACTCTTTTGGGATTAAGTCTGCTCTTTTCTCCTCTTACTTAACCTTACTTACTTACACTTTGAGGTTTACATTTCATAGATTTAACAACTTCCAGACATAGAGACTTCTTGTTTGAAGGATTACTTAGTGGTCACTAAGTTACTTCTTGCCAAATTCTCGAATTGCCTCAAAGGTTTCTGTAAGGTAAAATATATTTGGCATGCATAATTGGAAGAGACAACATAAACCACACATTGCATCCTTTAAATAAACAATTATAATAATACTGGTTTACACAAGACTACATAAACAAGTACGCAAAATTTGCTGACAGACCTATCTGGCAAGGTCATTAAAATAATGAATGTCACAGTAACAACCTTCTTTTAAAGGACTCTTGCAACATTCTGAGCAGTGCCTTTTCTAACCTAGTTTTTATTTTGCAAGCTACTTAAAGCTTTTCATCTCCTAATGAAGTTCAAATAGTAAAACTGACAATTAGGCATACCACAGAGTAAGCACAGAATAAGCAGATTTGTAGTGATTCGAAATTAGTTGATGCTTGTATTTCTTCAAAGAAAAGTTTAGTTACTGAGAATACATCCCTTCCTCAGATGGGCAGGAAAAAAATGTGTACCTGCTAGTTTTGCCTCCTGCTTGGACAGTACACTTTACAAAAGAGTGAATTTTATATTAGTATTGTGCTACCAAGATTTTCAGCAACAAGAACTACATTGTTAACCCTGACTTGTACCACATCAAACTAAGATAAATTCTAGCAGTTTGAGAAGAGCGTGGCTGTACATTCAACAGCCAGGACTACACAAATTCTTCTCTAACCTAGTAGAAATATAAGCTCTCTTTGGGGAAAAAAGATGCCTGCTGCTTCAGTGAAAGCTTTCCTAAAGCACTTTCATTTGTATAATAAATAGTGAGAACTAAGGGTCCAATGTAGAGAAGACCACAGCATATAATCATAGCTGCTAGAGAAAGTCACTGTAAATTTGATGGGATTTCGGGCCAATTTAGTTAGCAGCACAAAACATTTATTTCAGTGAGCGTGACAGCAACATTTACAAAAAAATGAGTGTGTCATGCAGGTCTGTAGATTACTCTGATTAAAATGAACTAACCAACTTAAAGTTTGATTTTAAGTACAATTTTCACATGAAGACAAGCCCACTGTCTTGGAGCACTGCCCACAATTATCATACTTGGACATTTTGTTCAGAGCAGACATAACATTTTTGATAATATACAGTATGTAGGATAAAGCTGCAGCAGTTTGTCATGGGTGGGCTGATCCTCGCCCACTTGAGTTAGACAGGTTTTGGAGGACTTGTGAGAACAGCAGAGATCTTCTCTTGTGATTAATAAGCACGCAGCATTGTTCAATCTCCCAGGAAACGATGCTGTTCGATTTGGGCATGCTGCGATGAAATGGCAGTTGGATCAGCCCTGTCCTTTGTTCCACTGTCTCCTATCAGATGTTTATCTGCTGTTCTTATATGATTATCATTACCTTCTCTCTCACTGCACCACCCAGACCTTCAAGACAAGCAACAGCCCCAATGCCTTTTTCTCCAAAAGGATAAGTGCTTGAGATTTATGATTCATCAGTGGTAACAGCCTTCAGTTTCTCCTCTAGTAGTCATCCTGCCCAGTGTCTGTGGTCAGCAATTAGGGATCTAGCTCAGAGAACAGTAGGGAACACAGTGTTAAGCAGCCTACAAATATTAACATTTGGTGGCTTGTTATATTCCACATCCACGAATACCCTAGACTGTAGGAAAGAAAACGAAAGGTCTTTCCCAGCATGACTTCAGTTTGGTCAGCTGGTCACAGGAATAAAGGATTTTGCTGATGTTCTTCATGCCTGAAAGTTGAGGCAGGCATACTGCATAGAGCAAATTTAAGAACTGGGTAAACACTTGTCTCAATTAAGCAGTAGGAAGAGAATAAACTCTTCTAGGCATTAGAAATAGAGAAATACTTTTCACTTGTGTTTACCTTTGATCACCACACCTGTACAGGGCAGTAATTTAACACAAAGTCATTTTAAAGCATGCAGTAGGAAATCTGATACTAGAATTCAGGAACATAGCACTGGTTTAGATGGTTAAATTGCACAATTCTTGCTTGCAGGGTTTCTTTGCACGTGGCTAAGAATGCCCAAACAAGGTCACCCAAACCCAGAGTGTAACAGCTTGTCAACCTCATATATTCCCTAACTGCACCTCATCTGCCACCCATCTTCCTCCTGTATTAGCTATTCTTTGATACAGGCAGTAATACAACTGGGTTTTTATCTCATAAACCAAACAAAATACTTCTTAAATGCAGAAAAAGCCTTTTGACAGACTTTTCAATGCAAGCATCTCATTTTATTTTAGCTTCACCCACAAGCTAAGAAAAAATATTTTAACATTTGAGTCCTCATTTTTAAACAGTCATTGCCTTCAATGTTTATAACATACTCATTACTGGTAAGAGACAGAAATGTAATTTCTTAATTTAATCATTGGATTAAATCACTAATCACATATGTTTGATATATTATACAGTGCAGAAATAAGAACAGCTATTCTCCCTCAGGATCTATTATTTCAACTAATTGGGGGGGGAGTTTTTCCAAACACTGTAATATGCTCTATATATGCACTTTATTTTGTTCTCTCTTTATGTTTGTGAAATAGAGATCAAAATAATTACAAAGGCGCATATTAAATACTTAAGCTCAAAACCACTGGAACATCAGATGATGGTAAAGAATATAGAAAAGAGTTTAAGACGAAAATGTACTTCTTTAAACCATACCTTGCCATTTATCCTGTTATAATTCAAACTTGACTCGTATTACATTAAAACTACAAGGTAATGGTCAAATTTGACTCTCTGTTCGGAATATATTTCTGGTCTTTTCCGTGCATCAGCATTTACAGAAAACTGGAACTCTGCTGCAAGCTTAGTGGAATCTGCTTTCTTCCCTTTTTGGAGGTCCTCTTTTTGTAACAGATATCACAGATCTAAGAAAGGGCGGACACTACTCTATCCTCCCCATATTTTTTCTCCACAAGAATGAAACACAGTATCCCCATCTCTTCTCAGCATTTCAGGAAGATAATCCCAATGACTATGGCAACCAAATAACAGCCAGTTTAGCAGATCATCTCATTGGACTTCAGCATGACTTTACTCATTACCTAACACCACTCTTTAGGGAGTCTGCTCCCTCCCACAGAATCACAATAAACAACTCCCATTATAGCTAATACTGAGTCATGGTAAGATACACTCAATGTTGTGCAAAACCTGGGACAGATCAATTCTGGGCAAGTTAATGCTAGCACCTGGAATGCCATCCTCAAGGCTGTTTCCTGCAGGATCATTCAGTAGCCTCTAAAATGCTGCATTCACCAGGTGGCTCTGTACCTCTGTAATTAACTCAACTCCCCGTGACCACTGCTCTCTCCTCATCTTCCATGGACTATGAGTATTTAGATTTAACAGGGTTTCCCTTTCTATCATTTGGGAAATCTATAACCACAGAAGAATATAGTGGTTTTCCTTTTTAATACAGCTAGTATGAACCCTACAGGTACACAAAGCAGACTTGGAGCCCTTCCAGATGTCTTTTTTTTTTTTCTCTCTCTCCTTCAAAACATAATGAGCTGTAGTGCCTCCCATTAAACACTGAAGAAGTAAATCTTTGCCCACTGGTAAAAAGCAAGATTATTATTTGACTGTTTCAAGACTCATCAGTTCTCATTCTCTGGTTCCCATGGAAACGATCCCCAGTGAAGTTTGAGAGGGGTTCTGTGTGCAGCAGAAATGCTGATAATAATGGAAAGAATTAAGTTTCTGCAGGGGAAAATCTTAAGTCATTTTCAAATGTTATGCAGGCCCTGGCTGTCAAATCATCTGCTAGTTTCATTTTTGCCAACAAGAAAGTAGAAATAAGTAGTTTGCCATGTTGATTTTTAGTTCATGAGAATTTTAGGGGGAAAGGGTACTGGAATAAGGAAGTTACTTTTTCTGAATAGAGACCAATGTAATCAGCATAAAATAAAGAGTACCCTACTAGGCTGATATTAATCTAGTAATACACAATGTTCTCTTAGAGATTTTGTGTCTAAATTTACAGATAAAATTCTGTCAGCAGAGGTACATCTACAATCTCCCTTGAAACAGAATGTTTCACTGAACCTGTACTACAAATTAATTTGATAGAGCAAGAAATAATACATTACAGTTGGAAGTAGCCCAGCATCCTCAACAGAAAAACACAGAGGTAAGCAATACAGTAAAAAAAAAAAAAATAGAGGAAAACAAGTATTCACTTCAATACAAAATTTTCTAAAATTTATGAGCACTCTATTAAATTCTGATCCCTGATGAATGAAAAGCAATAGGCTCAATAATGACAATACTTCACCAAAAAAATCCTATGCTTAAAATTAAATCTATCTTCTGTAGAAAGAAGTTACACAGATTTAAAACAAGCTGGATGACTGAAAGAAACAGTTATAATGATGAACGATAATGCAGAGACATGATTATCAGGTAAAGTATTACATAAATTATGCTTAGCAACTATTTTATATCTTTTTTACTTTACAGATTTGGAAAGAGAGTATGCAAAGAGACAGAAAAAGGAGCTAAGGCCCTAAAATGGGGCACTAACTCAGTTGAGGCTACATTCAACAGAGGACTGAAAACACCTACATAACTGAATAGCAATTCCAAACCCATAAACCAGGCAGCTGCAAGTACCTGCTCAGGGGCACCTCCCACTTAAACAAGGAAGTTTTCTAAAACTTCTGCTTCTGTGCAAACAGAAAATGAAGCATCTCAGCAGCTGTGTCACTTGTCTGTTCTACCTGAAGACCCAAAGCCCCCAGGTGTTACCTTGACTCCAAAGATGCCAATACCTGCACTGAGAACATACCCCAGCCTACAGCAGGAGCCAAGAGTTCTTCACGCAGGGAAGAGTGGGAACATTTTCTTCTAAAACACAGCCGGGGAGGAAGAAATTGTTGCAAGTGTTCATTGTCACACAGTATCCTGCTGGTTACAGCACTCACTGGAAAAAAACAGGAGGCACCTGGGTGAAAGGCCTCTTCATCAAGAGGAGGTTTCTCTCCTGCCTCCCCTCCATTTCCTGTCTCAAAACCATGCTGAAATACCAAGCTGGAAGGTAGACTAAGCATGGGGTGGGGAACAGAAGACATGAAGTCCCCTGACTAGTTAGAGCTGTCACATGAATTACACAAATAAAGACTGCATCCCTCACCTAGTTTTGGAGTTGCATTTAAAATGCACGAACAAGTCTAGCAGCTGGAGCAGAGTCCAGAAGTGAACCCTCCCTGCTGGGAGAGCCAGGCCAGAAGTCATTCTCCTCTGGGCCTCAGAATTCCTGCATTCCTCCCAGCCTACTCACGCAGCCTTGGCAGCACCGCTCCTTCCCCAGCTCCAGCCTCCCACTGGGGCAGCCTGCTCTGTTGGGCACTTGCCCAGGGCCTGGGACATGCAACTTCAACATGCAACTGCCCAAGTGAGCAGCAAGCCGACATAAACTTCTCAGTTTAATGCTTATAAATCACTGATTCATGTATGAGGGGTACGAGGAAGAACCACCATGGGTTTCATGGGGTTTTCTGCAGTTTTGTTTTTCATAAAATACATAGAATGATAAAAGCATGGACCAGAACTCAGAGAACAAGCCTTTCATGCACTGGCAGGACAGGCAGTGTGCCAAGAAAAGGAGGTGCCTATTGCCCACGAGAAGCTAAATGCCAAAGCTGCAGAAGGAGGCAGGATCTCAGAGCCGTCCCTGTTCTCGTTAATTGGCTCAGAGTGGCTCCCTGCTGAGTGCCGACTCTTTCAGATCACCCTTCTCCATATGCAACATCTATCACTCCAACTGTTTAACAGAGGTAATTAGGGCGCCAAACACTTTAAAATTATGCACAGGAGCCCACTTTCCATTTCTTCACTCTGTTTCATGTAGCCTTCAGCCTCTGCAGACCACTGTTTTCCATTTGCTAAAAACAGATAGAAAATATGCTTTCTGTTTTAGAGGGGTAGCAAGGATAAATATACTGAACATTCTGATGCTCATTACTACAGTAATGAGGGTTGTAGCACAGGATAAACCTCAGAGATAAATTTTCTGTCTGAAATCTTACCTATGCAGGCAGTAAACCTGAGAAGAAAAGAGTAGTATGCAGCAATACCAAATGATTAGAATATTGAGGTGGTTAAAAAAGACTGACCAACCAAGACTGTGAGAGGAAAATACCCCTACAGGCTATGCTAAAACCACAAGCCTTCTGCATAAAAGCAATAAGCAGTAAAACCACCCTCAAAATTCTAGCTCAGTTCTGCTGCCTACATGAAGGAAAGACAGCAATAGCTTAGGCCAGTACTTATCCCTTCACAATGGTGCAGCACAAGCAAGAAAGGGGAAATCAGAAAGAACTGGCACAACCAAAATGAGATACAATTTTTCATCTCCTTGGTTTAGGAGGGGAGGAAGCAGACCAACAGTTGCAGAAGTGAAAAAACCAAAATGGGACTCACACTTCGACCCTGCTGCCTGGAGAGACACGTCTGCTTCATGAAAGCTGAGATTTCAAAATCTGGCTTTAACACAAACCAAGATGGAATTTTCCAAGCTAATGGTTTCCAAACATGCCTTTTGGAAAATAAGCAAAATGCTTAATTTTCCGTCAAGTAATGATCCTGTACAACACAGGATAAGAACACAGAATTTAGACTTTAGTATCAGAATTTTCTATTTTTGTCAATGCAACTTCAGTCAAATCAACATGACTTGACAAACATTCTAAAATAACTGCTTTTTTTGGATGAAACGGTCTGTGAAGTTTTTGCTCTTACGTACTCCCAAGTAAAATTAATGATAAAAACAGAATCACAAAAAAGCAGAACTGAACAAAAAGATCAAGTCAGAAATTAAGTACTAACAACAATAAAAAAAAACAAACTCAAAAGACAGAATTTTGAAGATACGAGAATGAATGTACTATGAAGAGGCTCTGTACCTTATAATGTCTCAAGTGAAAGAGCATATCTATCCAGAGTTATACAGGGTTTCAAAACAGTAGTCCTTGCCATTTAAAGTACATTGACACAGACAAGATTAGTGGACTCTGTATAAAGCCTTAATACTTCAGGAAGCCAAGAGCAAATAAACTACAGTTTATCAAATTAAATAGTTACTTTCTGATGCTTTTGCTGAGCTGCCTTTGCTTTATCACTGTGCCACAGGCACATCATTTCAGCACAGATTGATAGCAGAGCCTCCCTCCTGTAGATAACAGAAGTCACAGGCTGAAACCCAGAGATAATAGACCTAGAGTTTCCTGACCTCCCCTTCCTTCAGGCACAGAAATACATTTGGGAAGCTGCCCATTTTTTAACTGAGTCACATAAATTCTGTTTTATATGTAGAAAAATATGAAAAATAGGATAAATGGATAAAAATTAGCTCAGTCTGGGAGAACCCAGAATCTTCTAACATTCATCATTGTGAATGGTTAAGAGCTGCAGAGGTGTTCGGCAGAAGCCCTGGTTTGGAAGCCTAAGGTTGCCATCTTTTGGAATTCCATGTGAAGTGTGCAGCTCTCAAGCAGTGCCATTGCATGAGGTCAGGAAATGGCAGTAGCTTAGTGAAAGAAAGTTTCAATCAGACAAAGCATATACATTGCTAAAAAGTCTTCACCTCAAAGTGTTTTAATCAGTAGTAGCATCCAACTTCAGAAGAAATTTCCATGCTTTTCCTGTCATCAGTACTTACAACACCTAGGTAAGTTCAATAATGGTTCTACAGCTCAGTGTGAAGGATCCCAAATCAGCCTGTACATGGAAATGCAACACTATCTACTTTTTGAAGGGAGCATATGGAATGGTTTTCCATTTTAACCTCCATCCAGCTCTTCCCCTTGTCCCCATGCTCTTTAATTCACCTCATTATCATCCTGGAGGCAAGCTGGTCCACTGCTGCTACTTGAGAGTTTTCCCATCTCCCACTCGATATAGGGCTCCTGCTGCCACCCTTACTCCCTTGCATGTCCCATCCCACACTCTAGTCTCTCCTAACTGTGCAGCTTGTGTTGCTGTCACAGAAGGCGACAGCACTCTCCCTCATCCAGTGTGCAGCAGATGGGATAACAGGCAGCCTGTTTCCTCTCATGGCCAAGAATCCCTTTTTCCAGCTCAGGAGCCATAAACTGTCAGCAGATTAACTAAACTATTTTCCAGAATCATGAGATTCAGTTCTGCTTCTCAATTTCAACAGGAGTTGTTCCTAAACCCAGTGAAATTTTCATTTGAAGATACTACGCAAAGGTCATATGCCCAACTCCAGTGATGGGAATAATATCTGTATAAAGCAACTCCATTTCAGATACTCAGAACTGGACATGGCCTACGCATCCTGCTCTAGATGACCGTGCGCTAAACCAGGGTCTAAACTTTCCATCAGTTCACAGTGCCACGTATTTGCTTTCCGAGCATACCATCTCTATGCTTTTTTCCCCCTCAAAGGCACTCCTCTGAAACATCCACGAACTTACAATCCTCTCCAAGTTCAATACTCTGAAAAGCCCTTTTGCTATGATGTCTGCAAAACTTGACGGTTGGTGGGTTGTTGATGTGCTGTGACCCAGACACTCTCACTGCCCTTTTTAATCCTTCTGTGCTTCTGCAGTCTTCTGTCATCTTGTTTATACTTTGGGTATAAACTCTTGGAATAGGACTGGCTTTTTGCTCTGCAATTATATAGCCTCAAGCACTTTATGCATACGTAGGTACTATGGTAAAAGCAAACAGGAGTAAAACTGATCTGATGTAAGTTTAAGAAAGTACATTATCACTCTTATTTTATCACTCTTATTTTTTTTCTTTTGTTCAAGTAAGTTTTCATTACGGAAGACATTCATTTCACTGAAGTTTAGACACTTAACAGCCAGAGACATCACGGAAAGTCAGATAAGCATCATCAGCAAGGCATTCATCTCACTTATCTCAAGAGACTTAGCCTACTATGATCTACCTCTCTCTCTTCATTTATTAGAAAAGGAGCATAAAGACATGAAATTTAGCCAGCTGAGATTATGCAAAAAGACAACCTTTTGAGCAGACATGAATCTACATACCCATCAGTAAGCATGTAACTTTGACAATTTTTATTTAGATGGCCTGGACAAAATCCCATCTTTTCTTTCTAGAATCACAGAATCATACAATAGTTAGGGTTCGAAAGGACCTTAAGATATCTAGTTCCAACCCCCCTGCCATGGGCAGGGACACCTCACACTAAACCATGCCACCCAAGGCTCTGTTCAACCTGGCCTT
>WYDI02024366.1:0-31170 GCA_009867235.2 Psittacus erithacus
GCCCATGGCAGGGGGGTTGGAACCAGATGATCTTAAGGTCCTTTCCAACCCTAACTATTCTATGATTCTATGATTTTGCAAAACTATTAAATGGAGGAGATGACCTGCTCTCTAACTGGGTGCGCTTTCCTTTTTCCCTCCAATTATTAATTTTAGGCAAATCATTTAACGCCTTTTTCCTTATAAAAACTCTTGGAGTGTGACAGTGTGACTCTGCTGATAATGATGTAACCTAGGTACAGAAGATAGAAAATGGATCAGATCAGGAATTTCCTAATTAAAAAAAAAATTATAAAACTTGATGTACACCAGTTGTTACAGCTGTCACTGGGAGAACTCATTCTGAATTTAACATTTTTGCCTTTATAAATTCTCTTTATCCTCTCTTGTATTTTCTATTGACCTTTGTTCATTGTAAATACACAGTTTATAACATCCTTTGGCCAGAGGTCCAAATAGGCAGACATTAGACAAACAGTAGATGCAGTGCTGTTAGGAATCATAATGGCATTACTGTTTCACTATTTACCAAATATGGAATAGAAATTTGGGGTTATAATCTGCTAAAGAAAGCAGTCAAAATATTAATTTATTTTTTTTTAGTAATTAGGTTAAATTTGTCCTTCAGTCAGTGTGGTACTCCAAGACTGGTGATGTGACACAGAAATGCCAGTAGGAAGAATGAGACTAGCCAGTGATAAGCTCTCATTAAAAGTGAAATCTGAGCAATTACAGTTCCACCTTTTACTGGAAGGATAAAGGTTTCAGGCTTCTTCCTTCAAAATCTCTATTGCATTTTCTTCTCTGACCACGGTATCATGAATTTCCCAAGGTCCTTTCAAATCCATCAGTTGTCTTACGCACTGTAATTTATTTTCTTTTTAGGTGGAGATTTAGACAAATTGGAAAAGAACCAAAAAGCAAAGTCAACCAACAGCTGTGAAATATGTAAATAGCAAATGTATTAGCATAAGCTTTATTAGCCTTTCTAAAGTAAGGGTGTTTTCTTATGCAGACTTATGAATACCTTTCTCTAAGGGTCACAGACAAGCACTGAAATACGTATTCACAGGCTACCTTTCCCCTGAAATATTACTGCAGCTATTCAGCAGAGCTGCATTAAAGTATCAGCAGTAAGAAAGATTTGTGAGACAGCATTATAGCTACTAATAACGTGTAACTTTGCAAATAACATCCTTGCAGAAAAATACTCAAGTTTCCTAAATTTGATACATGTAAAACATTAAAAAAAAATATAATGGTACATGTAAAGACCTGGATGCATTGTTTATGCATATGTCTATGGCATAGTCTACAGCTAAGCAGAATTTTCTTGCCAGCAGTTGTTGGCTGAAGACCTGCATAGTTACAAACTTGAAAAATTGAAGGAAATTTTCCACACAATTGTTACTGCAACTGTTTCAGACAGGGTATTCCTGACCAAAAACTCGCCTCTAACAGTTTTTCACATTTTTGCTCACCGCTTTTTTAAAAAGATTCATATTTTGGTGCTTTTGAAGGATCTAGTGATATATATATAGATATATGTGTGTATATTTTTACATACATAGCAGTATGATAGCATTAAATACATAGTATTCTGAAGTATTATATAAATATAAATATAAATGGGGAGGAAGGGGTGTGTTAAGGGTTTGGGATTATAAATTCAGAAAATTAGGTTCTAGTTTCAAATCTTCCTTGGGATCAGTTTGCCATATCTGTCAATATTTCTGTTCACAACTTACTGCCCTTTGTATCAATAAGACATGCCTGACTACACTTAGTAAATAAAAGAGTATTGGTAAATTACTAGATATCACTTATTATTACCAAAGTACTCCTTGTCCTAGAGTATGAACAACTGAGTTATAGGAAGGTAATTTCTCAAAGTAATTTCTAAACAGTACAGGTTGTTGTTTTCCTTGCGATTGTTGATACCCCATAAGCAACAGCATAGAGAAGGTTTAAAAACTTGTGTTGCTAAATGAATATAACCCTTTTTTTTTTTAACAAGAAATGATACACAACAAAAGGAGAGGAAATTTAGCAGACTAACGTAAAATAATTTTGTATTTTTTATGACTGCAGAAAGAGTCACTCGCCATGACAAAATGGATTTGTTGGTTATAAGAACTGACAGTGAAATCGAAAGCATTTTCAAATGGAATTATGAGAATATCATCATCACAATACTGTGGATATAAAGTGATTTTGATTGCTGGATTACAAAGTAGGTCCTAAATGACCTATGCTAATATGAAGTGTCAGTTTTACAACTGATGGTGGTATTAAAGATGCAGTGTTCCTTTCTTTTGAACAGTTTACACTTTATTAAAAGGTGTACAAATAGATTTTCATCTGTAAGTGGTAGAGTGTACTTAAGAAGTCAAAGTAATGGTTTAAGAAAAATGAATTGTAAGCACTGAGGAATTGTTCACGGGTGCATGAGACCAATAGGAACTACGCTGCCTGTGTGCCACTTCAAACTGCTGCTTGCCCAGCTTTGGAATGGACATTGCAGCAGGATCATGTTAATTCTGCTCATCTGTATTTACCTGAAGCACGGCTAGGACTGGGATGCTGAAATATAAATGTTTCCCCATGATAGCTTTCTTCTATGTAATTAGCATTCAACAAAGTATGATCCAGACGATAACTCAGCATATACAATGAATATTGCCTTCCCTGTATTTCATCAGCATAATTATGCCTCCAGATACTACCAGCAATTCCACTCGTGCAAATAAGAATACCCTTGTGTCATGCTGTAGGTGAACTGTGAACCTAGGGCTGTATCTTGACAGCAAAGAGTTCTTCTATTTTCACCATTGTTTTCAGTGCAGTCAGGATTGTGTCCCAGGTCTTGTTTATTGTTGATCTGTTTTCACAAATATTTTGCAGCTTTCAGTTTCAAAACCATGAGTGTAATATATCTTAGATTAAACATGAAGCCAGATGTGCAAGCATTTTACTATTCTAATAGCAAAAGTAACCTTGGCTTTGCATTCCTTTGATTGGAAAGAACCTTGATGTATAGCAAGACTCTTGAAACGCACAGCTGCATCTTTGCTTTCCAGAGCACAAAGAGTACTCCCCTTGGGGGAGATTTATTTCAGTCAGTTATATAAAAGTAGCAGTTCAGAAGAAGGCTTTTTAGTTTTATGTTCCTGATTCTTGTTTCTAAGAAAATTAATACAATGAATTTACCAAGTATTTTATTATACATTCAAACTCTACATTGTAATTATTTCATTCCTATTTTCAATAAGGGACTACAGCTACTCATGGCAACTGCAGAATTTCAACCAAAAAGGCTTTATATGGAGAATACAGAAATCTTATGCCAACAATCTAAAACTTTGTGCACTTTGAATGCATGTTCCTGATGGCAGTGTTGGGTAGTCTGGTCTCTTTGTACTGACCTCTCCAAACATGCCTTCTGCTGCCTCATTTCTTAAGAAGTGGAGACAAGAGGTTTAAGATAGTAAGAGTTTAGAAAATGTCAAAATGAATTTAATAATAAGTAAATGGAAAGTTTTAAATCCCCGTGTGTAAAGGTTAATTTCCTATAAAAATAACTGACAGGTTTTTATAAAACAAAGCTTGCTAGATCTCAGTAATTTTGGTAAAAATTACTGGATCAATCAGTTTATTTTTATGAGATAGAAGGCACCAGTGTGTGCACAATAGCATGCATTCTGCTTGGCTGAGGACCACTCCCAGTGTTTCTTCCTGTTCACTTGGAAGCTGCTGTTCTGTATGGTCTTTGAGCACAGAACTATGTGAGTTTTGGAAAGAACTACCTATATCACTGCATTTGACATAGGGAGACATTGCTAATAAAGTCTCTTCTTACATGTTAAATATTCTTCCCAGATCTTTCTTCTTTTGAAGTTTTCTTCTAACAGTTTGTCCATGACATAAGCACAGCTGTTTAGAGGTTCTATTCTAGTATTCAAAGTGCCAGTGACATCATTACAAATATCCTGTACTGCATAGACCCAGACTGCTGACAGCAGATTCTTCCTAAAATGATCACTGCTTTGCTCTAGTTACCAAAAAAATCATGTCTGCACTTAGGTTTATCTTTCATGTAATCATACATTTAAGAACTTTAAGGATTGATTCAACACCTTCAGCATAGCACAGTTGCAAGTTGCATTCCTAAACTGCAACACAAACCAATGCTAGATGCCGAATGGTTAAATACAAGATAATAATTGACACCATGAGATTCTGTATGAAGTTCTGCAAGACAAAGAAAAGGCAGCTATTCAGGAACAAAAGCCAATTCAGACTTAATGAGATTAGCTTTAAAGGGAACTGCCTATTGACAGGCACTTCCTCTTCGTCACAAATAGTAGCTTACAAAAAAGATATTGCTAAGTTACTTGAAATATATGGCTATCTTAACATAGTAAGTTGTTCCCTAATTTGTCACAGTCTGAGCATGGTTGTGCTTCTTTCACTTTGCTACTTGAGGCCAATTCTGGGGAATGTTAGGTTGGCTGCAAGCAGAAATGGAAACACAGGATGAAGCAATCTCACAGCATCTCCAAAGAGTAATTCTAGCTGTATGACCATGAGAAAAGGCTTGTGTCCTTTCAAACCTAAAAGTGTACTGAGCCTGTCAAAATGTAGTTGCTTTCTGTAGATTAAAGTAATTCTGTCTCTTAAGAGTTCCATTAGAATCTTGAAAGTATGTGAGTAAAAAAATCATTTCTCCAAGTTCACAGTGGAGCAGCGTCAGTTTCAAAGTTTTTGGTTTTCAGGAGCTGTGCTGGTGCACTAATTTACATTTAGATAACACCTCTCATCTTGAAGGATCCCAAATCACTTTTCAAAATCTTAAGGGTGTAAAGGAATTACCTCCTTTAACCACCAAAGTATAGATGTGCAGTGACCTATAAACTGAGACACCAAAGCCTGGATGACTCAACTCTTAACACAGCCAATAAACACAAGTACAATAGGAACACCAAATCCAAAGGGTTGTTTCCATCCAGTGGAATCTCTAGACTGTATTTTAGGTAAGTAGGGTAGCAGTTGCCTGAATTTGAGTAGGTCATGGCTGAGATGCCAAAAAAGGCATAAGACATTCAGTGGCTTCGGTATCTATTTCTGGGAAAATGTCTTTGCTCTAGAGCATTAGTTCAGTATTGACTCAAGCGAACTATGAATTACTCAGCTGCTACCATTACAGCCCATGCTGCCTTTAGGAATCAGTCCACTAGAAGGCAGGTAGCTTTAGTCCACACTCTTCCACAGTGGTAAAGCAGGTGCCCCCAGAGGAAATATTTTCTTCTCTTTTCTCTCACCACATCCACATATTTCCAGAAGGCTAAGACAAAACTTCTGTCCTCCAGTGCATTCTCTGTTTTCTTTCTGCCTTGAACTATCTCCTTAGAGTATTAAATCCACTTCTGTCATACTTTTCAGGAAGATGTTATATACTCATATGTTTCACCACCATCCTACAGATGCTGATGTAACAGACCTTACCCCGTTTATACCATGAAACGTGTGGTGTGATGTTCTGTTTTAGTCACATTAATGTGTTAGTAAAGCAAAAAGTGTTTTATTTACCTTTTTGGTTTTGGTAGGCCAATGGAAATAGTATCTGGTTTGGGATGTTTTACAATTCACTCTGGATGAGATAATAAAAAAGATAATAAACCAGAAAATCTTAGAACATTTCAAAATCAGCCAAGTGTTACTGAATTCAGCTATAGACTTGTTCCAGTTTCTTCTAATGCCAGCAAAGTAGTTGCATATGAAAACAAATCAGTTATTTTACTGCATTTCATCTAGTGAAATGCAAATACTTTGAAACTACCTGCATTAAAAGTACTTTAAATGGGTTTACCTGCATTTGCCTTCACTTACCACCAGTTGTTATTCGCAGCATACATCCTTCTGGCAAAATCTTGCTCTTCTTGATAATAAAAGTCATTTTACAATTGAATTCAATAAAAGCACTGGTCAATTCATCTAAATACAGCCATTAAACTTTCCCTTTCACTGTACTTAAAGTACAAATATTGCCACTAACTTTCACAATTTTAAAACATTAACAATCCTATCTTCATCATAACTGATGTTATGTTAAAGGAGCATTACCACCATCTTACCATCTGTTTCACTTTGCATAGAAATGGACAGAAATCTAGCAGGAATACATACATGTACCACCTAGGAAGTCAGGAAGGAGGGGAGGACAAAAAAATACCTGCAATAAAAAGTAAGAATTGCACTTCAGTAATTTGAAACAGAGCTGAGAAAATGATGCTGCATCTTTAAATAACTTGAGAAATGTATTTCATCTTTAATTCCCTATTTTCCTATTCAGAACAAGTGCTGCCCAGGACTGGTTTTCGAGCAGATTCCTCTGGCAAGTATTCTTCAGCCTTCATTGTTCTGTAAACTAGTTGTCCTTCATTTTATGTTTTAGTTATTCTTCTTTCTTTAATCATTTCTCTAGATAATGGCCAGTCATGACTGCCCTGTCACCGTTTGATTTTTATGAGCTTTGTGGGGTTATAGAATGCTAACTCTAAATCTTTTCATAATGGATCTACATTTTGAGCAAGGAAAAGTGTTTATTTTTCCTCAGCCAGTCTTTGTGTATGTTTCACAATGTTTTATGTGTACTTTCATACATTAGTGTTCACTCTGACATAAAAATGCATCTCTATACCTCACACCCAAATCTAAGCTTAAGAGATACTTTTTGTAAAACTGAAATCAATTCTATCTTGATTTGCAATAGAACTGATGTATTTTGCAGACCCGCCCGTTCCTTGCTGCTATTCATATATCCTGTTGTGTAAAAACCTAAAAAAAAACCTTTCAAAAACAGATTTTTCAGGTGTTTGAATCAACATCAGTCTTGTAAAGTGGCAATGGACTTGTTTAAAAACCAGAAATGTTTGATTTCCTGATGTTGTGAACTGTTAAAACAAGCATCCCATTCAAAAAGACTGTTTTGGCAATTCCATTGAAGTCTTTTCCAATCCTACACAGGCGGGATAGATATCTTCAAGTATGATACTGGGCTGGTTTTGCATACCCCAGTAGAGTTTATATCTTGAATAACTGTTAGCGCACAAATTCTTTTTTTCTTTTTTTTTCCCTTTGCTTTACTGTTTTTTACACTGAAGTCTTTATTTTCCAGCTTTTCCTCTCTATAAATATGAAGTACATATGTTTTTCATAAAGCTGCTCACATTGGAAACCAGCATACCCATAACTGTTTTCAGGCTTTTCAAATCTTACAAGAGCATCTGAAACTCAGATTAACAGTTATCTTAGATTTGTGTCAATCACAATTCATAATTCATAGTAATGATTTATATGGAACAAAAATCTTCACCATCATCAATCAGCAAGAGAGTCCAAATTAATTTTTATTTTTAGTGAGATATATGAATACACCCAGAAAGACTGTAAAATTATTGCGAATGTATTCTTCATCCTTGTTTTAATTGCAATATAGAAGAGATCTAATAAAGAAAATTTTCCATCTCAATGTTTACAGCATCATCCCAACTACCTGGTTTATCACTATAAGAATCACAGCACTACTGTAGGGGAATGTAGCTGAGAGCTAATAATCACATCTTCACCTATGAGATTTCATTATTTTTCAGTAACAATCTATACTGCTACCTTTACATTTCCTGTCATGCAGGAACCAGAAAACAGGATTTCCCAATGCTCTTTATTGTACTTACTGTGCAGCAATGATCAGATCACAGCTTGTCCAATACCATTCTCAAATTCATGGGGGAACCAGTTTGTTTTATCTCCTAGCAAAATGAGTTGTTGTTTGGGGTTTTTTTATCTTCTAGGCCAAATGATCAGTTAAGAAAGTTTTCCTTTACAGGAAAAGAAGCAGGGCAATGCTGTAACTATGAAAAAGACAATGAAGTTACTAGCAGGCAAAGCTAAAGTTCTTTTTCTAATATAAATGTGTAGAGAGGCAAGGGAGAGCAGGCAACACTGTTATTCTCACTTAAGATGCCCATATTATGTGATCAGAAATACTGTCTTTAAGCTGAAACTCTCCTTTCAGTGAAGCTGGTAGGAGATGGGACATTCAGGTGTATTAAATTCATTAAAAGGATAATCAAACTGTACAAAAGACTACACTAATTCAGCCTTGGCTCTCCTCCCTTGTCTGCGAACCTATTCATTTCTTCTTACTTAGCATGATCCACAAGGTGCCAACCTAGTTTACCAAAAGAAAGAAAAAGAAAAGCCACATTTTCCATAATGAAGTGATATTAACCAACAGCAATGCACAGGAGCATCATTTTTTCTGTAAGTATAGGTAATTTTCTTTGTATGATCAACTGAAAATCTGCTCCAGCAAGAAAAGATGAATTTTAGTTTATCCAAAAATCCTTTGTGGGGGAAAAAATAAAGGACCACAATCTTAAAGAAGGTAGCGCCAAAGAAAGATGAAATGTAGTCACTTACAAGGGTAAGAATACTTGATCAATATACTTTCAGGAATATTGAAACTGCTGCCACATAATAGGAGGGCTTTTAGTAAATCTACCAAGCATGAGGTCCTGTAGCAGAACCACATTGTAGTGAGCAACTTCTGTCTTTCAAAAACAAAAAAGTGATCTCATCAGCAGCAAGTCTTTAGAACTTATTTTCAGTTAAAGACTAACTGCTGCCATGGAGGTAAACTGGGACCTAATGCAAAAGGAGTTTGTTGATGCTGGACTAAACCATTAACTAATTTTTCACACCAAACAAGCAGTGCATGCTTAATCAATATAGACTTCGACTAGACATTTTAAAAAATGCCTGTTATAACTGAAGCACTTCCAGGTTAGCCCGGAGAAGATAGTGCTTAGCGCAAGATGTAAAGAGGAGTGGCTTAAAAAGCAGATAAGCGGTTCTACTAAAAGAACTGTTTCTGAAGTGAAAGGGTAATATTAGCAGGGAGCATTGCAGTAAGTCCTGTGTTATTTTCATTAATGACCTAAGCATAAAAACCAAGTTTGGAAATCAGGTCCACTTTCAGACGTGTAATTCACATAGCTATGGTATAGTTGTCTCCAGACCAATGCAGACCTGGTCAGTGCAGCCAGTGGTGTTGTATCATACCAAGCATGAAAACTGAAACAACCAGCAACAGCAGTGGAGAAAATGCTCTTACAGCAGTAGAGGAAATGCTCTTAAGTGTAGTAGCAGTAGCTGGTGATAGTATGATATTACTGTGAAAGAATGAGCAAAATCATGGGGTGGAATCTATCAGTGAAAATTCAGAATGAGGCAGGTGATCTAGTGACAAAGGCCACAAACAAGCTCAGGTACCAGTGTCTTCTTTGCCTGAGTCTTTACTGGAAAGGTCTGTGTGCTGTTAGCTTGCAGAGGCTTGCAGTAACAGGGAGCTGGGCTAGGTGACCCAGGGATCTTTTCCAGTCGCATGTGGTGTTTGCTTAGTGAGATAGAAAAGAGCATTATATTTTAAAAGTAGCTTTCCGTGTCCTGGTAAGAGTTGGCAGAGGATGGGTTGCATAGGCTCCAGCTATTTGGAAAGGAAGGCTCTTTTGAGCAAGCATGATAGCACAGTCATTTAATCCCAAGACTTGCAAACTGTGTTAGAGCTCATAGAAAAGTATGCCCATATACAGTAATTTTAGCCTAAACCTTTTCATGGTCAACCTGGCTTACCTTTTCCATTCTAAACACCTAGAAAAACCAGCCTCTTTTAAAATAAAACACTACCTCTTACTTTGGAGTCTGGTGTCAATATTGGTTTGAATCAGCCTTGTCAATGTGCATGTTTGAGGGATGCTTTCATCTCTGTGAGCAAGACCATGTATTCCTCACAACCTGACATTCTTATACTTAGTGTATTCCCAGCTGTGCATATTCATTCATGTGTGTACAAATAAAGGTAATGCTTAGTTTGTGACAGACTGCTGGAAACAGTGCCTTTGTGTGTTAGACCTGAGCTATAAACAGTGATCCTACTGTGTCTATCTGCAAAGCCCTCTCCCTAGTACTAAGCCCCATATTGTTACACTTAGGCACAGCAAATCAGGTAGAGATAAGGTATCACTTTCATCTTAAAATTCCTTTGCATCTTGCAACATTTAAATAACCTTTGTATTAACATACTGTGCATGCAAGCCTTCATATGTTCTTTTATTCATTGTTGAGACGCTTATAAATTAAATTGAAAAAAGTCAGGATGATAAGCTGTTAGGATCTGTTTGGGTTTGTATTCTAAATATATGAGAAGCAGCATGTTAGGGAAAGGTATTGCTTTTATTTTACCAGTTGAAATATTTGTAATTCGGTCTCACTCATACCATATACATTACTGAAATAATGCACTATGCTGCTGCCTAGAGAAGTCACAGTGTAGAGCCACTGCATGTAGTTCTGTGTCTCTGTCTTTGCAAGACCTGACTGAAACTGAATCAGCTTTAATCCCAGACTAAACTGCCGAACTCTGCAGTTTGTGACATGTCCACTGATGGCTCTGAAGGGGATCTGTAAATGAGTTGCTGAAGTTAGTACTTCAGTACTTAGTGTTTAAGCCGTCTATAGTCCCTCCCCTCCTGAAGAAACAGAAGACACTATGAACAGTTTGCTGAAATGAACCTACTCATCCCTTTTTGTTTGTTGGAGTTGGTAACAAGCTGACACTGGCCGAAAGCTGTCACAATTTATAGACCAGAGTGCGATCTGTATGAAAGACCATTCCTGTTAGCCACTGCCCTGCTTCAGGTAATGAGCCTAAAGCATCTCTGAACATGCAGACAAAACAATAGTCAAAATAGAGAACTTCTTAGTCCTCTAGCTGCTTACAGTTTCACTTCAATTTTTATTTAGATTTCTCTTTTGTATTTTGAGGGCATCAAGACCCCCCCAAAACAGGCTCACTCAAATGAAGCTAAAGATACTCTTATAAGAAACTGACTTTTAAAACCCACCATGTTCCTGAACTGATATATTCCAGGGGAGAATATATGTGTACAGGCAAGTTATGCAGGCATATGGAAGCACAATCTTAATGATTCATAAAGCTGTTGAGATTTTAATTGAGTAGCATTAAGGAGTTCAAGTTAATGATGTTAGTTTTCATTTTAAACTCTAAGACTCAGTCTTATAATGATAGCTTTCATCAAAACTCTTTATTGAAGGTATTACCTGAAAGTAGAGTGCTTAAAAGCTACGTTACGTGAAAAGACATACTGCTTTATATCTGTATGTGGAACTTAAATGGCCTGTAATGATCATTCATCTTTTGTAAGCTGGCTGATTCTTTTCCTGTGTATCTCTATCTCCCATTTCAGTTTATTTTCTTTAGGTTTTAATGAAGTGCAAGGAAAACGAAAATCACAGGTGGATGAACAGCAGTATATTATGCAGTCAGTTGTAGGAAGAAGGCACATTTATAACCTCTATTATGGACAGGCTTTTCCAGTACTGTTCTCCTGTGAATGCATTCTTGCTTGGTTTTGTGTATTCTACTGAACATAGTCATCCTCCAAGAGATATCTACATTTTCAAGTCTCCTCCTTGTCTGTGTACAACACATTGTGTCCCATTTGTTTCCACCAGCTCTAACCAGGATGCCATTAGTCATGTGCAGTGAACACAAGGTGGGAGGGATGATGGTGCAAATTCTCAAGACAAAGCCAAAATGTTTTCTCAGTGGGATTTCCCTTTAAACCAGGTCCCGATTACAAGGAACTGGATGTTCACCTTCGGAGAATGGAGTCTGGGTTTGGCTTCAGGATCCTGGGAGGAGATGAGCCCGGACAGCCTGTGAGTTATTTCTTCCTGGCTTTCCTTTTTATAACTAAAATCTGTGTAAAGGTCAGAAAAATTTTACTACATAGCTGAACCCACATGAACACCACGTTAAGGCTATAAGTAAAATGGCTTCTTTATTAATCCATAGAAAAAGACAGGACTCTCAGGTTGTCCTTATCTAGAAGATGCCACAGTTAATTAAGTTAAAATCAGAAGAAATTAAAGAAATTACTTGGAAACAGTACATCATTCAGCCCTTTACTTCAGAGTGTGACCTGGCATCTTTTAATCTTGACTTTCCAAAACTGAGTTCAAGCAGAAGATTTAAAAAATCAAATTATGTAAGACTATATATATAACTGTGTTCAATGTAGACAGACTATATATGCACATAAGGTCAAAAGATACTGTTGAGAATGCAGTTTATTTCCAGAGGCACAGAAGGCCCCGCCAGGAACAATAGTCCATGTTCCATGTTAGACAACAACATCATGTGATGCATCAGGCATAAATATGATAGCTTTATATCATTAGGAGGGACATATCCCTGTAACCAAATGAAAAGTAACAAAATGTTACACAGAGTAAATAGATTATAAAATGAAACATATACACAAATTTTAAAAGGAATGTGTACACATTTTGGTAAATTAGTGATAGCTATAAATACTATGATTTTGAAAGAGCAGGCAGAATTAGTACTCCTGCAGAATAACTTTGATGATGTAACTGTGGTTTGTCAGTGAGGACTAATTTCAAGTCAATAATTTTATTATCACAACCTTATGCATAGTCCTGTGTTACCACATTTCTGAGATAATGTATAAATAGTCGATAGGTATATTCCATACTCAGATTCGTAAGGAATAATACAGTTGTCATTCAAGCATTAACATTAACCAACACGTGGCTGTGAGAAACAAAGAAGTTCCTCTATTTTAAAATTGTCAACATCTGTTGAAGTACTGATAAATATCAACAGTTTACTGATGCTTCATGTAAAAAGAAATAAATGCAATGTCTTCTAAGAAAGGTACTTCAAGTGGTGATTGAAATGCAGAGGCCCTATTTTAGAATAAGTGTTTTGGAATGCATTTTGAAAGCTAAATAAAGTATATATATTTTTTGAAAGCTAAATAAGGTATATATATTTTTTGAAAGCTAAATAAGGTATAGCTGTACAGAAGGACTGTAAAACAACATCATTTCATCATCTACATTTGCAGTGTGCCCGAAGACCCTCTGACATCTAACTTTCTTCCATACAGTATGTCTCAGGACACATAAAATGAGGCTACTGAGCTATCATGTACCCCTTCTCCAGCTAAACATTTTCAGCATTTTCCTTTCAGGATGGCCCAGTTAGTACGGATTCTCAAAGGTCACCTATTGGGTGAAGCCAAAACAGAAATCTGTTAGGAGCTAGAGGAAATGTCCCATTTTATCATTTTATCCTGCAAAAAATTGGTATTAGCGGAAGATTTGGAAATCTCCTGCTTTGGACGATAGTGACATTTCCAGCCTCTCAGGAAAGTGTCCCCGGCTACAGAGCTACTCAGTATTCTAGGAAAGTCTGCCTTGGTGTCTCCTTTAGGGCTTTTTTCATTACAAATTGATAATTAAGTAGGCACAGACTGAGTGACTGGCTCTGCAGTTTGGGTGTTTATGACATTCTCATGGAGAAAAGTGCAGCTCAAATGCCTCATCTAGAAGCTCATTACTTATATAAAATGGAATGATTTCAACCTAAAGGACTGAGAGAAAACTGGTTTAGAATATCTGATTCTGATAGTTAAGAATACATGCTGGGAAACCTGAATTTATGTCTCATGTCAACAACCCAATTGAGCGGGAACTTAGAAACGAGTCTTTTGCCTCCCAGCTACATGCATTATGCACTGAACTGTTACAGAGGAAGCAGCTCTTTCTAGTTTTTTTCAGCAAAGGACTGGCCTGGCTTAACTGTGAAAAGTCAAAGAGTTGTAGCTGGATACCAAGTACAGAGACAAGCACCTTGCTATTTTTGGAGAGCAGGACCAAAAATGCTGCCTTTTGTGAACCACCTTCTAAGATGCTTCACTGTCCTGCTGGACAGTTGCTCTCAGCCTGCGCTTAGCCCCAAGGTTGCTATCTCTGTTTCAGGGCTTGCAAATACAAGAATATTTGATATATCAATCTAATGGGGCTCTATGTCCCCACAAACCATGTCTGAAAATCCTCCGGAATAAATAAGATCCTGGCTTGAGGCTGAGGACCGTATGAAGTGAAAAGGCACATGCTTACAGCTAGGTGTTGCAGTGCCAAACATCTCAGTTCTCACTCCTTTGTTGCCCATCTACTTGTTTTCACTGCTCAAATTCATCACAAAAAAAAAACAAACCAAAAAACCCAAAACAATAGAGGTATTCCACTTTTGCTAGTTTCCATCTTTTTTTATTCAAAATACAAGAATTCTTAACTGTTTTCTCTCCTCCGCTGCTTCCCTGGTCCCACATGGACAGCCCACCTGCAGCTTCCCATTTCTTTCACCTCCAGAAAAGGAGAGGTAGTTTCTGCCTGTCCTCCAAACCCCTGCTTTTCATATGAAACAAGAACTGAGACACTTTGAAGTGTTTGTTTCAGCTGTCCTGCTGTGCAGTCACATAGCACAGAACAAAAGGAAGCTTTCTTTGCCTTTTGTCTTTGTGATTTGGTTTCTAAAAAGGAATCTGGATTCTTCAGTATAAGGCAATAAATTTTTCAAAGCAGCTGAATCCACACACAGTTTTTTTAGAAGGACAATACTGACACTATAGAGAGACTGTAGATTAGTTTCCTTCTAGTTATATGAGCTACCTGGCACCTTAGATGGAGAAAAGGCTGCTGGGCTACTCCACTTTCCATATTTGTAAGCGTAAATATGCTTTCCAAAGACTTGAATTTATTGAGAGATTTCAGATATCAAGACTGTGGGTTGTGCCACTTCCAATCATCTCTCAAATCTCATAAGATCATACCACCACAGGTGTTTATCACATCTCCCAGTAATTTGAGTTAATCTGACTCTGTTAAAGTGAATTATATCACTAAGGGGTTGCAGATATATTGAAACTGGAACTTTACTGAACTTGCAAATTGCTGTCCCAAAGCGGAGGAGTGTTTTGCATACTTTGCACAGCTCATACTCAGGATCATAGGAACATATACATAACTGCAGGAAAAGTTTCACCTTTTCAGCACAGATTGACTGGGATTCTTCTCAAAAATGCCTGCAAGATGAATGTCTATAATCCTTTCATGATCAATGCTAAGAAACAGACATTTCTAAGACATAACAGACGCTCATAGAGCAAAATGATAAGGTACTGCAGACCATGCCTTAGAAATTCCTATTTTTAGCAGTGATTAGACAGAGTTCAGATTATTATCTTGGATTTAGAAATCACAGACACTTCAGATTAGGTGAGATGAATCAGACCTTTTGAATTTTACGATGTGCCGGTGAAGCTACTGTGTTATATTCAGAGAAACTGAAACACAAAGTCAAATAATTACCAAGAATCACAAAGAAAGTTAATATCAAAACATGAGTTATCAAAACATGAGTTATCAAAAACATGAGTATCAAAACATGAGTTGACATGTATGAGTTAATAGACCCAGGCTTCAATTTCAGATTATGGTCTGTCACAGTCTTTCTAATCAATCCCAGCATTTCTCACCCTTAATCTCAAGCAACAGGTGAAACTTTCCCTCTTCTCTACAACACATTCTTTATTGCCTACATGTCATCATCCTTTTCCTCATACATTCAAAGCAATATCATGCCAGTGCGAAACTGCATTATAGAGGCAATATAATACTGATAAATAATTTTCCAGTTTGTGTTTTTCTTGTAGAATTTATAACTATTATGGAAACTACTCAGCTGTGAAATGAGCAGATACTGGATAAGAAACAAGTTCAGACACAGAAAAGGAAAAAGAAGGAAAATTAAGTTATTCTTGCAGTCAAATATACCACATTACAGATATGGTGGCCATCATCTTGACAAACAGACCTAACTGGCGTGTTTAAAGTAAGACTTTGCTGCTTATGTTAGGAGTCAGTTCCACCACTGAGATAAGTAACACAATCATATTCCACTGCGAATATGTGAAATATCAGCAGTAATTAGTTAACAGTCAAAACCAGAAAGAATTTTTGCGCTTTGCTGTCGATACTGATGGACCTACATGCCATGATCTGCATTTATGTTTCTCCAGAGGTTAAAGATGTACAAATTGTTCCATACTTTGGCAGACAATTATAAAGAAACTGCAAGCACTCAGTAAAATCACAAGAAGGCAGTTCCTACAATATTTCAAGCTGCAGAGGGTTATCACTCATCTATTCCCTAGATAACTAGGAAAAACTTCTTACTCATATAAGATGCCTGAATGAAAAGTTTTGTGAATAGTTTGTGGAGATCCAGCTAAATGTAGGTTTAGACAGCATTTTTTCTAAGCCAGTAAAGGAGCATAAATCCATGATTCATAGTTGGATTTTACACAAAGAATTTTCCCAGGCTTTGAGGTATATTCTTTCACTATTTGAAGGACAAAATGGGGAACCTGAAAGAATCTGTCTGGCAACTCAGCCTGGCACTGCTTAGCAGGATCCCAAGAACACCAGAAAGTAGGAAAATGCTGCATCGTGTTCTCTCTTTGCAAAGTTTTGAAAGCAAAAGTGAGCCAAAGGGAGGCTAGAAACTGGTGAAAATTCTTCAGGGTCCACATGGGGTTTCATTTAAACACTCTGCTGGGATACTTGCAACTCTGCAGCTAAGACCACAAAAAACACAAGACCACCTACATCCCTACCATATCTAGCCTTTGCAATTCATCATGAAAAGCAAGACTTGATAGCTTTTATCTTTTATTATTTAAAAGGGATTGTCAAACGGCATGTCATATCCATCATTCTGTGCTCACTCTCACACTGAACAAGAGAAAGGAAAATTTGGAACACGCTCTGTGAATGCTTTAATATTCTTTCAAAGAAAGCAGGTTTTGTTTGAATCAGTCTCAACTGTTCTACCAGTTATTCCACAGGGGAAACACGTGTCTTCTTCTAATAAATTATGTGAATTTCTATGCATAGAAAGTGGAGAAAGTCGTTAAAAGGTTTTGAACAGATTTTTCACAAGTTTATATGTCCCATACAAATTACATTTAGCTATCAATTTGGGAAAACAACATCTGCCCAGAGTAAGCTCACACTTTTCCCCTTTTTCCATTTTGTTAATCAACCACTACTTGAGCAATTATTCATTATGAGTAACAATATTTACTGTAGCACTTTTTTTCCAAAGCAAACTCTGTGTAGTGAGGTCACTTCCACTACAGACCTCAACTGTATTACTCTGGGTGTTTAAATTATGCAGCAGCGAAGAAACTTCAGTAAGAAATATGCAGATTAACCCTTACATGAGATTAATCTGTTTAGCTCTTCTTCATAATGTAGTCTGTATAAACAACACTCCTTATGAGCAGATTGTCTTGATTGGAAGATATTGGGTAGATCATCATTAGATGAGGATTCTCAGGTGTAGCACACCTACACCAGTAGGAAACATCTTCTCACCGAAGGCAAGACAGCATTTTCAGTCATACCCACAAAGGACAAGCACAGCTTTCAAACACACACAGACCTCTTCACCTGCACTGCACCACTAGCTTAACTTCAACAGAAAGGGAAAATCACTGCAGCATTCACGGCACTCAGTTGGAGGCTCAGGGTATATATGACAGGATTTTGTTTCTTTACTGCCTAGATTCTTATCGGAGCAGTAATTGCCATGGGCTCAGCAGACCGAGATGGTCGTCTCCATCCTGGTGATGAGCTGGTGTATGTAGATGGGATTCCAGTGGCTGGCAAAACCCACCGATATGTGATTGATCTTATGCATAATGCTGCCCGAAACGGGCAAGTGAATCTTACTGTGAGGAGAAAGGTGCTACCCACAGGTGAGTGAAAGTTGCTGTTAAAAAAAATAGAGAAAATTAAAGTGAGGGTCTGTGTCTGTGTCATTTTGAAGACAGAATAATTGTAAATGTGTGTCCCTTTTTTCTGTGATAAAAATGCTATCTCTGAATGTTGTTTCCTTTGGAAGTGGAAACAATATTGGCAGCCCTGGTGTGTTGATCATGAGTGCTCTGGATTTGTTCCATGCTTTCTCAGTCTATGCTGTCTTCTCTTGTCCACTTTCTGGGAAAAAAAGTTCACCTAGGTTAATGCTGTTAAAGCTGGCTGTGTCAAAAAGCAATCAAAGAAAGCCTCAAAGACTGTTAACTGTCTAGGGCAAGAACTCATTTCACTCTTGTATTTGTTAAAAGCCCATTTCTGGTCTCACTGATGTCATCTGGAATTTTCCCCCTGACTACAACACAAGCTGGCTGAAAACCTTCCGTATGGCACAAGTGGCTCTTAGGAACAGGGCGGAATCCTCTCTTCAAGTAGACACATTCAGTAAATAAACCTAAAATGACATGGTTGAGGGTGAGGTGTCCCTGCCCATAGCAGGCAGGTTGGAACTAAATGATCTAAAGGTCCTTTCCAACCCAAAACACTCAATGATCCTATGAAGAATTTGAAGTATATGAAACCTTTAGGCTAGCTCGGTCTCAATTGTTCAAAAACACTCAAACCCTGCAAAAATGTGTGGCAGTATCTATTAAAGGTTTAATGGAAGAATTTGCTGCCATTCCATTGCAACCTTTGCTTACCCAAGGAAAGAAGTTTCTTTAAGAACTTTTCAAACATTTGTGGTGGCAAGTACACTTCACTGAGGCACCAGAAATGAGCAAAACCACGTTTCCAAGCCTGTCCTGTCTTCCGCCTCTCCGTGCCCTAGATCCTCTGTCATTGCCTGCGCCGTTCGTCCCCCTGCCAAAAAGCTGCCTTCCCACTCACCCCCGTCTTCGCAGTCCCCCTCCCACTGCGGCACCACAGCGCCAGTCTCGCGGGACTGACTTTCTTCTGTTACTGACTCCAGAGTCCTCCAGCCAGAAAGGTCCCCCACCACCGGGCGCGACACCCCCTCGCAGCTCCCCCAGCGCTAGGAAAATGGCCAATAACCAAGGTAATCCTCCGGGCATTTGCGATTAGCACCTCTCCTGGGTCAGCCGCCTGTACAGACTGCAGGCAAGATTAGCAGGAGGGTTAGCACAGAGTGGATGCCAGCTTTCGCTGCTGCTTGTTTCATATGAAATGAAAGAGTCTATTAGACACTCTGGTCTCCTGGCACAGAAAGCGAAGCAAGCTGGTAAAACACCTGGAGTTATTCTTGGGCCTTGAGAGTGCCACACCAGGGAGTACAGTGTGTAACTCATTAATGTTTAAGCATTTCAGGAGCTGAACAGGATTTTAATTTGGTGTGTTGCAACATAAGCTTTGTGGAAAAATTTTTGGAACGACCGATGTTTGGCAGGACTGAAAGATGCTATACTGACACAGCAGGCCAACTGATTCTGTGGGAATTTCTCGCCAGCGTGGATGTATACAACAGAAGGGTCTGGGGCTTTCCTTACCTGCCTGATAACTGATGTACCTATCTCAGCCCTCACCTGGAATCGCCATTTTGCACAGATGCTTACTGGAGCAGAAAATCACCATTCACGAGCTCTGGGGAAAAAAAAAAAAAAAATTAGGAAAATGGGGTATTTGGAACACCACTGATTAAAATGCTGTTTTCTTTTCACAGGCAGAAGCAAAATGTAATACTTCTGATGAATAGCTATTGCACAGCTGACAATCAATAGCCATTTACACTTTTCCTCCTTTATCTTTCTTTTCCTGTACTTAATGGTATTCAGTTACATTCTTTTATGGCCAAGCTAGCTCTTGGTCACTCTTCAGGGTAAGATAATTTCCTTTCTGTTGCAGCCATACTGACATAAACAATATTCAGCTTTCTGAAACATGACAGCCAGAAAATGAGATCTCTCTTGTCACTGACTATGGCATTTAGTTGCAGATTTGGTTCAATAACTCTTGCAGATTTTCAATTCTAATACAGGAGTATAATAATTGTTTGGTTTTCTGCCTCTTTATTCTCTCTAATCATTTTATTTCATAGTTGCAGAAGGACTGCTAAAGGACACACCTGACTGAGAAAACAACAACTAGTCCTTGGATGATGTTTATGTTATTAATATATACACACTGAAGGTCTAATTTGCAAGCTCTCTTCCTAGGATGTATGTGTATATGTGTAAGCTTTTCACGTTTGGTAGAATGGCTGCCACTCTCATTGCTCCAAACAGAAAACTTACATTCATCTGATAGTTCTGTATTAAAACTGTCAATACATGCTGAATCATGTAAACAGCTTAGGTCTGTGAGGAATGTAAATCTTTTTTCCCATCTGGAAGTGTAACTTAACTGTTTTCAATTGCCAAAATATTTGTACTAAAAAGAAGTGTGTAATCCCACAAGATTTAACTTGTTCCCTGTTCCCATTACTACAAAGCAATACTGAAGTGTGGATGGACTCCCATTTTCACTTCTGCCTTTATGAACTTGCCGCACAAGAGCATCTTCAAAGCCTTTAAATGACCACCTCTTCTGTCATGACACCCACAGAAAAACTATTTGTGATTATTTTTCATTGTGTAACTGCTCAGTTCCATGAACATCTTTTGAGCATGCTAATCAACTTGTACAGAGAACATTATGCAGCTAATCCTAATTACTCTGTGTTAGCGCCCTGCTTTAATTCTTTTAATCCTAACATAGATAATTTTATATTGGATTAGGCAGTCACATTTTCCTTCTCATGACAGATCAACCATCAGACAAGGGAGTAGTGCTTGCTAATGGTTTTGCAATCCAGACAGCCAGTGTTTCTTACTTTCCTTTCTTCTCTTGTAGATAGTTTAGCAGTGAGTGTTCATGCTTACTTTATCTGATTACCCTTCAATGTTCTGCATAATTGTGTAGGTTCTTGTCTCTCTGCATCTATTACAGCTCCTAGTTTAATACTTGTAGTAGTCTAGGCTATAGGCAGTCAACTGTATTCATGTTGCATTAGCAAATGTACTGTAAGTCACCGGGCCACTGAGCAAGTAAGACCCTAATACTGGTGTGATTTATGTTGTAGGAGAACCGTGCCCAGAGAATGGCAGAAGCCCAGGCTCGGTGTCTACGCACCACAGTTCTCCAAGAAGTGACTATACTACTTATGCTAACAGTAATCATGCTGTCTCTAGTAGCAATGCTACACCCCCTGAGGGCTTCACTTCTCACAGCATGCAAACCAGTGATGTGGTGATCCACCGCAAGGAGAATGAAGGCTTTGGCTTTGTTATCATCAGTTCCCTGAACAGGCCTGAATCTGGGTCCACAATAAGTAAGTAAATCACATTTTTCAGTTTATATTTTTCCAAGTTTGCCCAAAATTAATCTGCTAATTAGTCACTGCAGAGATTAAAACTGAAGAGACTCTTAAGGGTGTTTCCAGGATCATGGTTTGCTTGTCTGTTGTGTCTTGGACAAAACCAAAGGTTATTCTGGCCTCTGAGGCTCCGTGCTTCAGATACTTACTTGGTACGTTATGTCTGACCCATGAAGTAGATTTTCCATGTTCCTATATCTCAAAGAGGCGCTGCAAGTAACCAATAGGGTTATGTGAAAAAAATATTCCCAACATGCAACTGAATTATACTTTTTCTCAATCTTTTTTAAATCAAGATGAAGTTCAGGAAGTTGAAATAAAGGCTTAGGTCACAGCAAGCCCCATCACACCAGCTGTCCAGTTAGGGCATTGCAGAAGCAACTGGAAAACAGGAAAGCTGCTTAGACACAGTTGCAGATAGGCTGATTTTTCAACTAGCTGGAGTATAGATAGTGTAAAGGGTACAACTGAGTGCAGAGAGTTGATGTATATAATGGCAGGATCTGCCCTTAATAATTACAGCTCACTTTCTGTCCAGAAAATAATATTTGCTGGGGCTCAACTTTATTGCTTTAAAAGAGGCATCTGGAGTCATTTGAGATGTCATAGGTATACGTAAGGAGAGGTCAGGCAGATGTGACATAGGACCTGCAGAAGTCTTAGGCGCTTTGGTAATGGCCGCTGGAGGCACAGGGCTTCCTTTGTGTGTTTGAAATGGCATCTAACCAACTGAGAGTTGAGCCCATTGGAAGGAGGAAGCATAAAAGGCTTTCTGCTGGGAGACATCCACATCTCCCACCAAGTCCCTCTGAAACTGTGAATGCTAACTGAAAAACACTAACTGCAAAACGCTAACTGCTGAAAAACCAAGACAAGTGAGAACATTTGCCAGTTTGCAAGTTGCAGCCTAATGCAACATGTTTTGAAGGAACTAGTCTTTTGCCCAAAACTGGTTCCTGAAGAAATAATACCACAATTTCAACTTTTAGGGCCAAACTTCACTCTTCTAAAGTCATAACAGAAACACAACTAAACGAGTACTGAAAAGCTGTATCTTACAACAGCAAACGATCTCAGAAAAGTTCTTTGCAGTATTTCATGATCATGCACTTATTCAAAGAGTTGCTTTTCATATTACCTCAGCTGAATTTTAAAATTCCACGACTGCCAGAATCAATATTGTAACAAAACCATGGATAATTAGTCTCTTGGGACTCTGAGTTTTCACTTTATTTAATATAATAGCCAACTGGAGCTTCTTTGCAGAAGATCAGACAAGAAAAAAAATCCATAGAGGACACTGAGATTCATACATATTCGTCACTTAAGTCAGCCACGAGTTTCTCGAGAAACGTATTTCACAGATTCAGTTTGTGGTTGGGAGAGATAGAGAAGGAAAGAAGAAAGGAAGAGGAAGAGAAAATGCCCAACCAACCAGAAATTCTATGACTGGAGCATCCTGCTGAAGACAACAGACCCAGGTTCAAGATCCTGCTTTGCTGCCTATCCTCTAATGTGTTCCAGTGGTACTTCCCTTTCTCCCCAAGCAATTATATAGGTAGCCACTGTTGAGCCTCAGTTGAACATCTTCAGCAGTAAAGTGAAATGACAGTCTGCTGTGAAAGTGACAAGTGAATTTATTCAAATAATAGCTGCATTGAATTTCAGTGATCCAAAGAGCACCCAAATCCTAAGTTTAGAAGAAAAGCAATGAACAAAAACATGACATTTGCTGTAGACAGCGACAGAACAGAGAAGAAAATACCCTTCCTATGTGAATTCTGTTGCAAAACTGTAGTAGAAAAAGTAAGCTGAAAATTACATAATCTATCATCAGTAAGAAAAACAGACTAAAAATCATGGACTATTTTTAGTTTAAGGGAGGTTAATTTTCCTTACTTGATATTTATTTGGGTGACTTAATTTAGTCTAAATTAATGGGAGCACAGAAAGTAGACTGAGGGGAAATTATTATCGCCCTTCACTCAGCACTCATTAGGACACATCTAGAATATAGCGTTCAAGTTTTAGGCCTTTTGGTAGAAGACAGAACAGAAAAACAGCAGCAGCCACTGAGACCTCCTGAGATCTGTTCCAGCTTGAAGTAACCTAAAATCCTTTGATTAAAATGCACAGTCAGGGATAGAAAGCGTATTAACAGTAGGAAAGTATCAACCAGACATAGAAGGTATAATGTCCAATATATTTCTTATATCAATATGAAATATAGATCTGCATGGCACCATGTCGGGCACTTTCTAGTCACTCACTTCATAGAAGTAGTATGTTAATTTGGTGAAATGTTGTACTATAGTTCCAGTGTTTCTGGTTTCTAAGTCAGTGATCTCGTTGCTAGCTGATGTATCCCCATGTGGCACAGAATGTTACTGTGCAGACATACCCTAATCATAAGCAGTTAAATGTTAATGCTGTAATTGCAAAGCAACTCTCAAAGAATCAAAATGGGCAAAATAGGTCAGAAAAGGGAATCTCTTGTAGTGCGAGATACTACTAGGACTAGCATAGCCTAAGAAGTTGTCTCACTGGGAGCATCCTCAGGGCAAAGTGAAAAAGAGTTCCTTTGATTTAAGAATTGTTTATTTTGATAACTGTTCCCTTCTCTACTTTCTTGTAAAACCAAAAGACTCGAGGACTTGGAAGTGTAATCATCACTTCTACTCAAGAAGGCAATTAATCATGCACTGAAAGCATTTTCCTTCTTCTTGAAATTACACTTATAAACTATGTTTTACAGCCCAACAAATGACCATAGCTCTTGCTGAGTACAGGAGTGTGAACCTTGTGTCACTAACTGCTCCTGCTTCAAGAACTGGTAAAACTGTAGTCATTCCAATAGAGTTGCTACTAGTCTCAGCGCCACAGATTCATGGATTTGCTGCTTTGCAGGTGACCTGAAGCTCAAGGGGTTACAGACAAGCCCACCCTCTGTTTGCCAAGCAAATTAAAACTAGCTCTGGCTATGAAACTGCAGGACCACCCCATGAAGTTAAAGTAGCAGTGCTCCGAGTCTCATATCCCTTTCCCACATAGCCTTTATGCTCTCTCTGACCTGCAAAAGGGCTACAAAAAGCTCAGAAGCAACCAGAATTAAGGATGTCATTGTGTTCCAAGAAGCTTAAGGTCTTGGTCAACTTTTCTCCGTATACACTTTGCAAGGGGTTTGTTGTTACTATTGATTTACAGACTTTGCCTTGTGGGAATTTTCAAAATACAAAGTGCATTTTTAACCCTTGATCCAGGCACAGCGAGGGCAGGCTACAGCCATAATCAGGGAATAGAATATGTTTTCACATGTTGTGATAGGCAGCACTGTAGTAGCTGTCATTTTAATTGCTTACTGTTAAGTAGTTTGGAGCCAGCCTTTAGGTCTGGATGTAATTTTTACTTACTGGTACTTGCTTAAACATCCAGTTCTTGTGGCACATTTCTTTTCCTGTGTTCTGTAACAGTAGAAAAGATTCCTCTTTGTCAAAGCATTGCTTGGGATTTTCTCTAATCCTGCGCAGGGGATTATCTTGCACAAAACTACAGTTCTGCTGTGGGGAAGATCAGGTGTGGGAAATGAATGAAAAGGATTGAATGAAGAGATTTCACAGGGCAAAGCAGGGGCATAGACAAGGTCAGCCATGCTATCAAAGAAGATAAAGTGGATAAATAAAGAACTGTGCTTGAATGGTATATCCAGAAGCAAGCTGTTTTGGCCAGTGAAGTGTGGAGATTGAAGACACGGACTCCAGCAGGGGTTAATGCCAAAGACTTCTTTACTGTTGGAGACCTTTTTACTGTTGGTTACATGGTTTATATAGACTACACCTTTGATCACACGCACAAACTACTAACAAGATTGGCTGGACATGACTGTCCACACGAACATTGCCACACTCCGACTGGACTCTATGTGTTGCCCTCTGGTTGGCCACTCCCGTCTATGTTCGGGCCGAGTCCAGAATGTTCTGGCTGATTCCAGAATGTTCGGGCTGAGTCCAAAACCCTTTACACCTACAGTGAAGAGCACAGAGGATCTTAGAGTGCTAAGAGATTAAGAAAAGAAAATACACCTGCCTAGGCTCCTGACCTGCTCCTAATGAAAGGATTAACTTCCACTACTCCTAAAACATATCATCATGTTTTCCTCCAGGCCTCATCCTTAAATGAAAGAGTGCTTTGATTCTTGTCCCCTCTCCAGACAGGCCATCGAAATTTGACTTTACTCTGTGCTTTCTTTTGCTATGCAGGCTTTATGCACAGTTTATCAGAATTTTGTCACCTCCAGTGGGATTTCTCCTGAGGACTCAGTGTCATGTTCCCACCAGAATGCTTGGAAGCTGACTCTAGTCTTTCACTTTTAGTATGGGGTGAATCTGGACTGATGTAACCTCACAGCTCTGTGAACTGCCTTTGCCCACCAAATTATGAAGATCTTTTAGATGCTCTGGTTCAGTTGCGGAGTTAAGTGTCTAGACTGAGCAAACTGCAGCCTATTTATGAAGTCCTGTCCCAAGGAATACCTTCATGCTTCCCCCAGTAAAAATACTTGCATGATGTGTGGTTCTGTGAGGAAGGGCTCCTCCTGGGGCTGTCCTCTCTAAGCCCCCAACACATGAGGGTATGGAGATGCAGCAGTGCCTGCGGTGACATCTCATAGATAGTGTTGTGCCATATTACAGCTAAAATAATGAAGTTGAATTAATTAATCTACCCGGTGAATTACATTTAGGATAATACTAAATAGTGTGTGTTCTCTGTGGTAATACTCCATTCTTGTGGAGCTTTTTAGGGTATCAAGACAAGTTCATTATCTGCATCTCATGGAAAAACACTTGCACCCAGCTGGAAATGGCCAAAGGAGATTTCTAGATTAATTTGTCCCAGACCTTTATGGAGTACACTTGTCCCTGCCAACTTCATATCTTCCTGCTGCTTTTACTTCATGTGTTTGGAATGCAGCTTCCTCAAAGAGAAGAATTTGTGATCCTCTATAAATGTCTTAACACCCTAATTTCTGTAGAAAGAAACCATGTGTCGTAAACAGGTCTTGTTACTGGCAACTTCCAGTGAAATTGGAGAATTGGCAATACTTCCAGGAATTTTACTGTAGCTGGTACTGTCAATTAGCACAGTTATAAGGTGCATTCTTGTTACGATTTTCCTCCTGCTTAGCAAAAAAGGAGTTATAGATTTAATTTACCTCTACAATGCATGTGCCAGTGACTGCTGGATATTCAAACCATGATAAAACGGAGTGTAATGAAAGAAGATTCTCTCATTTCTTAAAAGGTGCAGTCTTACATAAAAACCATAACTCCAAGATAAGCCTCTGCTGACTGCAGAAAATAGCATTGTGAAGTAAGTCCCATTAAGCCCCAGAGTTTCTTTGAACTCTTTGCAGTTCAGAGATAAAAAACAGCTTATTGATCAATGATAACTGTGATTTGAGACAGTTATTTGTGCTGCAATTCTACTTGTGTTTCTTCCTGGGTGAGATGGTGCATGAGGACACAATTTTCTGTGACCAATCTGCAAATGCTAAAGAAAACAGAGCTTTGGAAATAGGATATCTGTCTACCCCAATTTGGACACCTTTGGAACGCAACGGTGAAAACCCATCTGCAGTGTGAGTTCCCTGTGGAAAGTGCTTGCAACCTGTTAGCAAAGAATTTGGTTTCTCGTTTCTGCTTAGCTTTTACTTTCGGGTTTGAGCTGTTGTTCTGCCTTTTCAGCTACAAAAACACACTTTCTAAGCTTGTTTAACTGATAGTACCATTTGGAGCTAAAAGAAACTGCTACATGATTTAGTTTTGCAAATCAATATATGCAATTAATACTAATGAAATAACCTAGAGAAGAGAAAGAAACTTTTAGTATCACTGAAAATACATTGCTGCAATTTACAGGAGTGAAATACTCAATTAGCTGTTTGATGGGGTTTGGAAAATAAAGCATGGACATAAATAAAACACTCCCCTCTCCAGATGACTTGCCCTCCAGCCCGTTTCTGAATAGATCACTTGGATGTAGTGGTGCTGCTCTTATGTTTTTGAAGAACGAGCTCTGCAAGTTTTCTTAGCACAAACCTGGGAAGGGGATCAAGGTTTTTCTAATGCTTCCACAGGGCTCATTTTGCTTTCATGAGAGGCCTGAGCAAAAGTACCTAAATTCCATTAATTTTATTTAGATTTTCAGATTGCTAATATATGTGCACACCTATCTTCATATGCCTGTGCTATGCAAGCAAATATGCTGCGGTACCAGCATGCAGTGGGATATTTCAGTTCATAAGTTCATTAACCTTAGAAACAAAAGGGATTATTGTCATCTGCAATCATGCAGCAAGGCGCAGATTTCTATTTTCCAAATGAGTGTCACATAAAATAGCCCATCAGTTTCAGGAAAATATTTTATCTTAATTCTAGTATTAGCCTTGATGGAAAGTCCACCATACTTAAGCTCCCAAATTTTATATTATTCAGTAGCAATGAAATTATGGATGTTTACATTTAATATATTCACCCAATTAAAATCTGATATGCTGGAGCCTGCTGGTTGAATGAAAACTCTTGCACCTTTTGAGAATTGAGGATATAATACATATTCATATGATCAGCTGTATAACATTGAATAGGACAGCTGGCTGAGGAAGGTTCATTTGCTTGGTTTACTATCTATATCCATTAACATTAGAAAAGATTGAAAGAATTTATTTGCCATGGGGTTTAATAGATAGAGGTTTGATTTTTTTTTCCCCTTAACTGATCATTTTTGACATTTAGCTACTATATAAAGGAAAAAAAGACCCAGGAAAGTTGCTTTCTGCCAAATACAATCTCAGCATTTATGTCTAAAAGGGCTGAATAGATGTAAAAAAATGCTTGGTCTAAACCAGAAAAGAATTATTTTTCTTAACATCTTAAAATCTGCTATTTCTGGCATATGGGTCTCCCAAGTGAGAAGAAATCATTTTTATCTCTAAAAAGCAAGAAGCTGATAGATATATGCAGTTTTAGAATTAAGGATGATAGATACATACACTGTTAGAAGCCGTATCTGTATTCAGCGACTGCTCTGGCTTTGTGTACAGCTGACCCAGGCATATGGACCCTCAGGTGTAAGACCACAGAAGCTACTGTTTCTTTTCTGTGACATGAAGGTGTGGGAAGGATACTAATTTGGATCACAGAAAGCAAAAGTGGGTGATTTTATCAAATAAAAATATTAACATAGAGAAAAACGCACGTTTGCAGTTATCAGTAAGTTTCTGGAAGCAGACTTCCTCCGCTTTCTAAATGCAAAGATTTCTTTTGAATCATTTTGTCTCCTAATTTTTTAATTTAAGTTCTCTTTGGATAATGAGTTTAGAGTGGATCATTGCACAATTAGCTACGTTCTGGGAAAGCATCAGGTGCTCTGTGTCAGTTTGTGTTCCTGACACAAATGCTGTAAATATCTGAGGGAGATTTAGGGGGAGAGGTCAGTGGCTTCAAATATTTTAAAAGCTTTGGTACTCTCAGGATTCAAATCTTCCTGAAGTCACAAGATTATTAAAAAAAACACTGTGGAAAAGTTAGATCCCATAAGATCCATTGTTAGGAAACGCTTCTGTGCCATTGCTGTTCTCTGCTAGATTTTTTTGGAGCTAGAATTATGACTTCGGCCTTGGAAGGATTTATGTTTTCTTAAGGTACATTTGCATATACATCACTCCTGAGTATCACATTTTGGATGACTTGATAAGATTAGAGAAAAAAAAAATCCTATATATCTAGTTTGAAGGACGGTATATTTTATATGCATATGAATGGTATCTCACTAATTTCCCATTTTTCCAATGGTTAAAAAAATCTCTATAAATCCCTGTTTACCTTAATATTTTTCCCTTGTAGCCTCATCCATTGTGTAGTCTGAAAGAACTAAGAAAAATTCAAGCCTGCCAATATTAAATGATGCTCAGGTAGCTCAATGTTCCGAAGTAAGTGGATCAAATTCTCTTCAGGGTCTAATCAAGGCACGTGCTGCTGCTGTTCAGAATGTACATATGTTTGGAGAACAGCTTGCGGTGAATTCTTAGAAGAGGTGTGAATAGATTAGCAAAAACTTAAGGGTGAGTGGAATCATTTACCACCAGACAAGTGATCTGGGCCTTCCTCTAAAAGGCTACATTAGGAAATGTTCTGCTTAGTTACAAATAAAGCTCTGAAGATGTAAATTAAGGGAAAATGTGTTGCGCTAACGAAGCCCTAATTTAATGCCAAGCATGGGAGGTTTCATTACAAGATACCTGTGATGCTGTGAGAGACCACAGAGCTGCACAGCTCCATGCTCCTGGCCATGACCAGTGGCAGAGGGGACAGCAACCTACAGCAGACAAGGACTTTTCCCAGACATCTCCTCAGCTTTCACAACAACAATCTTCTGATTTATTTATTTGTGGATCCACCCTGTGAATTTGTCTTAACCCTTGCCTTACCTTCCCTTTTCCAAGCTGCAGGTAGTGAATTCATGGACTACTCCTCTGAGCAGAGGCTGTTTTCTGCTTCTGACTGCCTTGCTGTCTTTCTCTGAATCTTTGCTAATTCAGTGATATAATTTTGGATGAGGATACTGAAGCTATCAGCAATATTCAGATTTCAGGTGCACAGTAGTTAGCTAGCAATAGTTTGCTTCATTTGCTATTCTTTTTGTAGGTCTTAAATTTCTATTTACTGTTTTACTGTGTTTAGGTGTTTAGAGAAGTAGGCACACTTATTTCAAGATCTCTTGAGTGAGAATAATTACTTTAGGGTTTATCTCTGCTTAAGCTTAGGAAGGGTTATTTTTTCCCCATGTGCATCATCTTACATCTCTTTTCATGAGATCTTGTCTGCCACTTCACTCAACCCACTCCGTGCTGACAGTTTTACACCTCTTCCATGCCTGTTTTAGATATGACCATTCTGAATGATAAACATTCTCCAACATGGAAATTCACAATTCATTTCTGCCTTTGTTCCATAGCTTTTACCTAATTTATCTCCCATGAGAGTACCTTCTTCTTACCCCTCCACTGTAAGTATTTCGCCACCAAAGGCTCATGAAAAATGAATATTCTAACATACTCTAACATGTTCCTATTTCCGTTAACAACCTGCATCAGACAATCCGCACCCCTCAGAAGCACTCATGCTTATAAATAAATCCTCTCCTCCCAGTGCAGCAGCAGCAGGGACTGTAGTGGCCAGGATACTGTGGCTTGGGAGAGACTTGGGGAGAGCAAGCAGAGACCTGAAACTCCTCAGCATATTACTGCAAGAGAAGGAGCTGGGGGATAAACCTCTCATGTTACCTTGAAACACGCAGGAAAGAGCTTCTGCTGAATGACTGTGAGTTTCATTAGTTCACTGGATTTGCCCATAAACTGCTGTTATAGCATACCAGTGGCCTCCTTTGCAGAATTTGATAGAGCTCGGGTTCCTTCTGCTAAACCTTTCCACACCCCACTCTGCAGCAAGATCATATGATAACACATTGTACCAATACAGCCTCAGAAGAGGAGCAACAAATCCTCAAAAACCAAAGAGCAGTAGAAAAGGCACCTTGACAGACACAAGCTTTGTTCAGAAGGTCACCTACTTGATCCTTTCATAGCACATCAGGACCTGGGGATTCATTTATGGGGAAGTTCAAGGCCATTAAGCTTAAAAGGAAGAGCAAAAGGAGTACAGAATTCCTCTTCTTTCTCCCTTCCTTCCTTTTTCTCAGTATTTGGAGAATTGGACTCGTGGCTTTCCCACCTCCAGCTTTGATTTCAACAGACATCTCAAACGTGCAGACATCTGCTCTATTCACTTGTCTTGTGCAAGAATTCCAACAAAATTCTGGCAAATTAATAGGATTTTTCCCCCCCCCCCCCCCCCCCCCCCCCCCTAACAACTATTTTCTTTCTATTTTTTTTTCCCACAACAACC
>WYDI02024366.1:31270-53490 GCA_009867235.2 Psittacus erithacus
AGGCCAGCAAAACCATCTTCTTTAGAGTTAGAAATGACAAGCATGGGAATTTTAACTAGGGCATCTCGGCCATGACACTTCCCCTTCTTTCTTCTTATTAAATTTCTTGTTCTTTCGTATCAGGCGGTCTCATTTTCAGATCTTCACTGATGTGTAGTACAGGCATGGCAGATCTTTTATTACCTATACCAGAAAAAGGCACATTTTAGTCTTAGCTTAAATGATTCTTGATGATGCTTCATGAATTGATTTGATGCAATAGGCTCTGAGTGAATGTAAACAGTCTCAGTGTCAAGTTACTCTTCTACTTGCTTACTTCCTGATATGCATGCGTGGCAGTTATACATCTGCATCGAGGGCAAAATCAACACAAGTTTTGTACAAAGTGTGGCCACTCGTTATTTGGTATATTTTAAAATATAGAATGTTGGACAGTGTGACATAAATTAGGTGTTTATTTCCTAAGCAGCAAGACGTTTCTGAAGTACACTAGTTGTGTCGTGTCCATGTAACTAAAGCCATAATTGAATTTATACTCTTGCCTGAACTATAGTGGCAAGAAGGATGCAGTTTTATTATGCCGTGCACTTCACTTATATTTTTAGCTCTCAGAAAACTAATTTTTAACACTATAAACAACACTTGCATCCGTATTAGAAACAAAAGTCACCGTGAGGCATGTGTATTGTGGCTTTACATGAGATGTGCAATCTGTGTTTGTCACCATCACCTTCAGAGAATGTTTATGAGAGGGCTGAGAAATTTGTTCTGCAGTGATGTATTCTGAACACATCTTCTTTTAGATCTTTGCTTTATATAAGCATTGATAGCCTAGATATTTCCCAAAAAAAGTTTGATTAATCTTTTCTTTCAACTTTTCCAAGGTGCCTTTAGGTATTAGAATTTTAAGAATATACTGTTTTTCAGAAGAAGGACAGCTGGTTTTAAACACCAGTTGCAGCTGGATAGTGACACCAAGATGCTTTGTGCTAATTTTGCCAAAACTGAAGTGTGAAATCAGTGAGGAATACTCAGACACCATTAGGATATTAATAGGATATATAGTCAAATTTAATTGTGATAAGCATATTTAATAGTATGGAGAGGAAGAAAATCAGCATGGTCTTTGGGGAACCTAGACAGTGAGAGGAGTCAGATGTAGTATACATATTTAATTACAAAGCAGAGGAGAATAGGGAAGAAACATTGGAGAAAGGGTAATATTTAGAAAATTAAATGGATAATGAAGGAAAAGACAAAAACAGAGAACGGATGGAGCACACAGAAAGGTGGAGAAGCACTGAGAAGAGCAGAAGAAAAAGCAAAGTTGATGTGTAGTGTTTTGTTGTGGTTTAACCACAGCTGGCAAATAAGTACCACACAGCCGCTTGCTCACTCCCTGCCTGCCAGGTGGGTTGGAGAAGAGAATTGGAAGAAGGTAAAACCTGGGTTGAGATAAGAACAGTTTAATAATTGGCATTAAGTAAAAGACAATAAAAAGAGAAATAATAATAATAATTATCAAAAAAAGGAGAAATAAAATTCAGAAAACTCAAGCAATGCACAGTACAATTGCTCGCCACCTGCTGACTGATACCCCACGCAACCCTAGCAGCAATCAGCCCCAGGCAGGTAACTGCCCCCAGTTTATATACTGGGCATGATGTGCTGTGGTATGGAATACCCCTTTGGTTAGTTTGGGTCAGGTGTCCTGTCTCTGCTTCCTCCCAGCTTCTTGTGCATGTCCTCACTGGCAGAGGATGAGACACTGAGAAGTCCTTGATTAGGGTAAGCGCTACTTAGCAGCAACTAACCCATTGGCGTGTTACCAGCATTGTTCTCAAACTAAAGCCAAACCACAGCAGCAATTACTAGGAAGCAGCAATTACTAGGAAGAAAATTAACTCCATCCCAGCTGAAACCAGGACATGTTTTGAGAAGAGGGGTGGGGAGGTGTCTGTTTGATGTAGTAAATGTGTTTGTGCACTCATAATTAACCATAAATTCATGCTGGCATGTATCTAATTAGAAAACTGCACATCTTAATAACTCTTCAGTATGATTTCTATTTATTAATTAATATATTTGAATGAAGGAGAACAATTTAGTGAACCATGAGCATTTTCAGTAATAACATGTATTTGTATATAAAATAAGTCATGTTTGTAGTTCCTCTATTGCAACATACAAATAAAGAAATTCTGTAAACTAAGAGGTGAAAGGCAATTTATGACTACTACTTATTGTGCAAATTTATCCCTTTCACTGTTTTAATGCCTTATTGTCTTCTTGATCTGTTTATTATCTTGTTACGTGCCAGGTTTGCAAAGTAGCTGAACCATAAACTGATTTTGGATGTCATATGTGTATGCTGTGTATATATGCACATCTAAATTCTGAATTTTTAGTGAAATTCAAACTGTGTTAATGAAAATGACATTGTATAAGAATTTATTTTCTTACATGTTTATACGCAAGCTGGTTTTTAATTCAGGGAAAACTTTCTTCCGAATGAATTCATTTTCTTTTGCTTGTGAACATCACCACTTCTGTCAGCATGTTAACTGTGACTATTGTTCCTTGTCTAGCTGTACCCCATAAAATAGGGCGGATAATTGATGGAAGTCCTGCAGATCGCTGTGCAAAACTTAAAGTTGGAGACCGGATCTTAGCTGTGAATGGCCAGTCTATTATAAACATGCCTCATGCAGATATTGTGAAGCTAATTAAAGATGCAGGTCTCAGTGTAACTCTTCGCATCATTCCTCAGGAGGGTAAGTCAATGGCCCTTAAAAACAGGAAGAAAATTTTAAGTAGCTTCCAATTAGCTTGAATTATGTCACTGCTTGAAAGAACATCTTTTGTTTCACTTTCTGAGCTGTAATGTACAGCACAGCAAAATTGTAGCCTTAGAACCGACTCAAATAACATCTGAGTTCTTGAAAAGGTTTCTGGTTATGAAAAGGGTATTTAAAGCAAACCTGGAGAAACCTGAGAGATATGAGTACCAGAAAGTCAGTGTTAATGTCTTTTGGAAGAACTGTCTTCAACATGGAAAAGCAGCCTATAAGAGAGCCAGGGTTTGAGTTCGTTCCCTTATATCCTGCTAGAAACCAAGCCAAAGTTTGGCAAAGTGACTCAAGAATGGCTGTCACCAGGCACATTCAGCTACCTGTAACAAAAGGGGATGTGAAGGAAGGGTTCAGATTTTGTAGCTTTATCACTATAAATGCACAAGCCAGGAAGGAACTGAACTCTAAATTATCTCATTTGTAGGATGAGGGTAAGGGGACAGGCTCATTATTCTGGTCATTATTCCGCAGCTAATCAGCGAAGATCTTTTGATGTTGATTTCATGGGTTTTAGGATTGATTTCAGGGCTTTATTTAGTTTATCAATGTGCTGTACTGGTCTATTAATTGTACCATATTAATGAGACCATGGCTTTATATCTCAGCAACAAATACCAGTAGAGCTGGGAATGTGACACAGGAAATAAAGTAATTACTTAATGATCCAAGCTCTAGTTAGATGACCTTCACCTTCACAGGCCAAGGAAATAGTCTGACACTAGCCATGAACTGCAATTGGGTGAACTTAACTACTTCATTAAATGAATTCAGTGAAAAGAAAAACACGAACATACCAAAGTTCAGAATTCATACAGAAGAGCTGCTGTATTATCAGTGGAGGCAAGTTTTGCAAGCATGTATACACAAGTGTGATGCTGCGTGCAGTCCATGCATCTTATTTAGACCTCTCTGGTACCCAGATTAATTCATATTACCAGATTGCTAATAGTTCAGTGTTAGAGATGGATACATTAAATTAGAAAGAATGCAGAAGTGTGTCTGAGATGCGGTGCTACAAAATGTTCTTGGGTGCTGGTGGTGAGGGTTTATTTGTGCCCAAGTCATGGCTTCCCTGTGTGACACTGGACACCTCATTTGCCTTCTGATATTAGCTTCCCAGCTTATAAAATTAGGAAAATATCTAATACCTCTCTAATGTGTTTTCAGATGAAGAATGCCATATAAATGCAAAGCAGTTTTTAGAACAGCTTATGATTTGACTAGTTCATCTATAGTTAGGAGAGTAATGTAGAAATGAGGGACAGCATTCTCTATCTTCAGCTCTGAAACTGTGCAATACAAAAGAGACTCACAGATGCAAAATGGGCAATTAAAGCCCTAAGCATAGTAATTACATAGACAAGTATTGCTTATACCAGCATGAGGAGTGTTTTAAGTGCAAATATGCAAGCTTTTTTGACAATTAAGCCTAAATTGAGAAGATTTTTAATAAAGTAGCTAAAATTTTTAAAATAAGTGTAAACATAAATTAAATAAGTGAAGAGTCATAGGAAATGTGCAGTCATTAACTCATATGTTAAAAATACAAAATAAAGTAATTCAAAATTCAAACTAGATTCAAAGACAAATCTTGGCAATATCTGGATCATGCATAGCTATGGGTGTTGGGGATGCTCAGCCACCTCCATGTCCATTCTGGATGCTTTGCACCACATCACACTGGCAAGGAAGAGCAAAAACATATAATGTGCACTTTTGCTGTTGGTGATGCATGAGCAGTCACTTCTGAAGTGCTTTTGTGGGTGGAGACACTCTCTTTTATGCTTCTTTACAGGTAAATGATGAGCAACAGAGCTATGCCAGGGTCTTGGGGGAAATAAATAATATTTGATACGAGCTCAGTGCCAAATGTGTCTTCCCCCACGTGCAGCAGGAAGCCTAAAGAAAGATTGGCATCCTTTATTTGTAATAAGGCCACATTTCTTCTCCCAACTTCTCTGTCTTGTTGAACTTTATGTTGTTTGGAAAGAAGGATTCTGGTTTTCTGTGAAACCTTGGTCGTTTGGTGCAATACAGTGAAATAAAACATTGTTTTGTCTGGTTAGCAAGAATTTATTGAGATTGGCCTTACTGTTCACAGTCCCCAAAGGTATAAAAAATAGAGAAAATTCTTCTTGAGCTCAAAGACAGCAGGAGTTAACACAAGCACACCAGTGGTTTATCTTTTGTGACAACTATGTCATCCCATCACAGTGGTGAAAGCAATAAAATCATTCATTGTCTCAAAATTGGTAGTATTTCAAATATCTAGGAGCTAAGCTAAAGCATAGTTTCAATAAGCCCAAGTCCTGCCTGACCAACCAAGCAGCCTTCTAAAATGGAGTGACTACATCAGTGGACAAGGAAAGAGCTATGCAAGTTGTCTATCTAGATTTCTGTAAGGCCTTTGACATGGTCCCCCACAACATACCTCTCTCTAAATTGGAAAGATGTGAATTTAATGGGTGGACTCTTTGATGGATGAGGAATTGGGTGGATTCTGGCATCTGAGGGGTAGTGGTGAATGGTTCAATGTCCACCTAGAGATAAGTGACAAGTGGCATTCCTCAGGGGTCTGTACTGGGGCCGGTACTGTTCAACACCTTCATCAATGACATAGTTGGATCAAGTGCACCCTCAGCAGCTTTGCAGATGACACCAAGCTGAGTGGTGCAGTTGACAAGCCTGATGGATAGGATAGCACCCAGAGGGAGATGAACAAGCTCAAGAAGTGAGGCCATGTGAACCTCATGAAGTTCAAGAAGGCCAAGTGCAAGGTCCTGCATATGCATGGGGGAAATCCGGTATCAATACAGGCTGGGAGATGAAGGGATTGAGATCAACCCTACAGAGAAGGACTTGGAGCTGCTGGTGGATGAAAAACTGGACATCAGCTGGTAATGTGCACTTTCAGCTGAGAAAGCCAATTATATACTGGGCTGCATCAAAAGGAGCATGACCAGAAGGTCAGGGGAGGTGATCCTGCCCCTCTGCTCTGCTCTGATACTGCCCCACCTGCAGTACTGTGTGCAGCTCTAGAAACCCCAATACAAGAGGGTTGTGGACCTGCTCAAACAAGTCCAAAGGCTCTGAGCAGCCTGGTCTAGTTGAAGATGTCCCTGCTCATTGCAAGGGGATTGGACTACATGACCTTTAAAGGTACCTTCCAACCCAAACAGTTCTATGATTCTCTAATCAGTATTTTTAAGTTTTAAAAGAAAATATGAAACATAGAAGCAATTTGCCTTGTTCAGTGGATGTGAATAATGGAGGTGTCAAATGGAGTTATAGAAGTGACCAAGATTTCAGATTCCACAGACTATCAAAAGGAGCCCATTAAGTTCAGATGTCTTAAAATCTAATTATAACCCAAGAGAGCAAAAGCGACAAAGCATGAATTTCCAGAGGCTGTGTGTGACCAAAAATGATAATTGTCTACCTTTGCCCTTTAGTAAATGCCACGCTGTGACAGGTGTTTAATCTCCAGCTTCCCATTACACAGAGCTGAACAGCCCAGCCTCAGCCCCCAGCTCAGAGAAGCAGAGCCCCATGGCCCAGCAGCACAGCCCCATGGCCCAGCAGAGTCCCCTGGCGCAGCAGAGCCCCGTCGCCCAGCACAGCCCCGTCTCCCAGCCGCCACCTCCTCAGCCCCTCCAGCTGCAAGGACATGAAAACAGGTAAGAGCAGCTCCTTCAGCCTTTGCCTTCTGTGAGGACCCTTGTGCTGGGTCTTCCTGCTGTTCCTAGCTGTGAGCCATTGCCTGTGGGGCCCTGACAAGCCACGCTCCTGCAATTGCACCCACACAGTATGAATCGTACATGCCAGGATGATCTGTAAGTCTTGTTTGGGTATGAAACGTTATTATGAACAAGAGTCTAGCCAGCTTTCCTCAAATGTCCATCAGGATCATGTCTTTGCCAAGGAACTAAACAGTGAAGTATTCCTTGTTAATAATTTCATTGCTAACGTACTACTTTCTTATATTACTACAACTTACAAAATACAGGTATATCAGTGTCTGATATATCTTACACCCCTGATGTGGTCTACTGGAGTTCTGGAGTCAGGAAGATATTTTTGTATCAGCTTCTATCTGTCTATGGTGTATCATTTTCCAGCTAATTTCTGATGTGTAATTTATGTATATGCATTGACAAATTTATCTGTGATGGAAATTAAATGGTAGGGGGGTAGAAATTTTGTGACCAGCTGTACTTAAGCTGTTTATATAAAAAGCATTCTCAAGCTGTGGGATGATACAAACTTTCTATGATCTCCAATCAACACTATTTAGTCTTTGGATTAATTTTTGGCATGTTAAATGAGGCTGATTGCACTGACTGTCTTTATGCTAATCTTCAATAACCATCGTACCTCATCAAGACCCTCTTCCCTAAATAGTAGACACTGGTTACAGGGTTGTAACTTTCCGCTTCTGGATATATTTGAGTTCAGTTGTGATTTAGACACTATGCCCTCTAATTCTCCTTGCTTACCAGATGTAGCACTTTCACTTGCCCGAAATTATTTTCTCTCAATTAGTCACACTTGGCAAATTTCTTTGCCTTTTATTTCCTTGAGTAATTTTGCTACAAGTGATCATCTCCTAGAAGACATATGTTTCTGACAAAAATCCAACGCAAAGCTTTCACAAAAGTCTCTCTGTGCAGTTGTAAGTCAGTAATAAATGTCTGCTGAACTGGGAATTTTCAGAGGGGACCAGTAAAATATATTAGTTAAAGTGCTAAAAAGATATTACGTAATCGTTTTACTGAACAGCATTGATATAATTAGCCATGTCACCATTCATATATTCAGCGAAAATAAAAGCGTCATCTTTCAACACACAGCTGTGATCTCTTATTGGGTACCCGCCTAAAGATTGCTTTTGTTCCAGAAAAAGGATCATTGTTTCTAGTTCATATAGGTATCATTTTCACTAGATTTTGTAAATCAGATTACAGCTTGTTTTGATAGTTTTATACATAGTTTCTGTATCAAAATCAAGATTTTATATGATATTTAAATGTCTTAGTAATACTAACTAGTATTTTTACTTTCAATATTGTTAAGGCTCAGTATCACAGTCAGCCTGTTTGTTCTCCATTTTCATTTCACAGAATCATGATACTGAGTAAAGAAAGAAAAAGGATTGTCTGTCAACATGCAGTCTTATTATAGATGCCATGTACAGGTTTTAAAAGAACATGTGGCAGCAAGCTATTTTCATCTTCTCAGAAAAGTCAAAGGGAAATAGTTCTCATATTTTAGTGTCTGGATAAAGATTCAGCTAATTAAAGTTAGTGTGTAGGAAGATCTGCCATAATATTGCTGTAACTGTACTAGTAAAGTAATGAAGTTTTGAAATAGATTTAATTTTTTTGAATTTTTTTATAACATTTAGATTGCCTTTCTCATACATAAATTAACAAAATCAAAAGCAATGCTCTCATTTTTTCAGCATGTAATTTTTTTAATCAAGAAATACATTTCAAAATCCTTTTCACTGTTTCTGTGTGTCCATGCATCAACTTGGTCACCTGGAAACTTCCAGAACATTATTATAATATAGTTTGAAGTGTGTGTTTTCTGTATAGGCACATACATTCCTGGGGAGAGTGTGAAAACATCCACTATGTGAACATTTTTGTTAAATCTAACTCTACTGCTACAGGATTGCTTTGCTAAAAGGGTTCAGACTTCCTTTGTGCCCATTCAGCATGTTACATGGTATGGAGGTTTGTAGTAAAAAATATTCCTTACTTCACCCTGAAGTGTGAAATGCCATTATGCACCAATTTCGATGTGATAAGAGAGCCACTCATTCCTATCTGAGTAAATTAATTAACTAGTCGCTGTACAACAGAAAGTCACATTTTCTTTGAAGTGTTAGGATTCATCTTCCTGTAACCAGTTACCAACTAAGCAGTATTTTACCTGTTATTAATTCCTCATTAACCAATTTTTTTTCCTTTCACCCTGTGTTACTTCTGTACATAACTACCAATATGACCTGCCACGGCTTGTAGCCAGTTAGCATTATAGTGAGTGTGTAATAATAACAATACACACTATATTAAGTTCAAAGAGTACCTTTCATTAAAAAGATAACAACTAGTACAAAGAACTTATCCTTTTTTAACCTTAAGAAGCTCACAACAATAATAATTTGTTTCAATGAAACAGAGGGACTGTAAGTGTACTGATGTTTCATTTGCTCTACAGAAATCTTAACTCTGGAAAAAAACCTACTTTATAAGATCAGTGCATTATTTTGTAGTGAGTGTTGTAGGTGTTTTCACATGCAATTTCATCTTCCAAGTAGGCAAGATAAGGAAGAATCAGGATGCTTTTCCTATTCCTGCCCCTTTTGAGCTTAATGCTGATTGCATGAGCAGGAGAATCACACATTATGACTGACCTGAGGGAAAATTGCTTATGTCCATATTTCCAAAGGCTCGACTGTTTACCCTTGAAAGTTTTGCTTCTGTGCAAAAATTGGTTTCATGCAATTTTGCAGGGAGGCAGTTTGCTTTTGCTCCTCAGTATCACATGTAATGCATATTCTTGATGTCTGGCTGCTTTCTGAAACTAAACCATTTTGCCTTTTTCAGTTATAGGTCAGAAGTAAAAGCCAGACAGGATGTGAAACCTGACATCAGGCAGCCTCCATTTACAGACTACAGGCAGTCCTCAACAGACTACCGACAGCCTCCGCTGGACTACAGGCATCCTCCGGTGATGGATTACCAACAACCACCACCTCTCGACTACAGGCAGCCACCCTTGATAGATTACAGACAGCATTCACCTGACACCAGGCAGTACCCCCTGTCAGAGTACAGGCAGCCCCAGGTACAAACTTAAAGCAATCCTAAACAGAAAGGATGAGGGTTTGTAGGGAAAGATCATGTATATTGGTAAAAAAAATGAAGTTAGAGAAGAAAAAGGCACCTTTATTGTTTTTACTCTTAGCTACTATTTTTCTGTAGAGGAAGTTATTTCAAAACCATTAATATTAATGGAGTACTATGTGAGCTCTGAAATAACACTGTAACTGTGTGACTATAATGTTAAATAAATGCTGTTTCTAAGGTACTGAAGAGTTAAAATGAAAGTTCTGGAGATAAGTTGACTTTGCATTACCAGAGGAATTTCTTTATTCGTAGGAACATAGTGCAGTCATTGAACAGTGGATGTGCTTAGGTCAGACTGCATTTTACAGCATTGTTGAAAATGAAGTCTTTCTCTAAACTGAATAAATAAATAAATGTGAATCCTGACTGATAAAATTACATTTCTGTTAGTAATAGTCTGGCTGCAGAGAAACAAGCTCATGCAAGTAGTTTCTTTGACATCAGGTGTAATCTTACAAATTCAGAGAAACAAAACTTAGATGAAGAGTTATGTTACCTTGAACAAGATTCTGCTGCTGACAAATACTTACTGACAGCTGTGAAGGTTTGAGGATTTAGCCCAAAGTTCAGACTTTCAGTAAAAAATCCTCCTTTCTCCTCACAGAAAGGCAGAAAAAATTAGAGGTCTGAAAAATATTAAAAAAGAGGATGTAAACTTCTGGACAGTATATCCTGGAACCACATATATATGGCTTCTATGTCTATATATTCAAAGACAGACACATAAAGTATATCAATGAAAATATCCAAATTCTGAAGGAATCCAGAGAACCCTCTGAAAATTCTGTGCATTTCTGCATCTAAATAGTAAACCCCTATCAACATGCACATACACTGTAAGATGCTCCTTAGCATCTAGAGATGCTTAAACTGCCTGTTTCTCACCATTTCCAGTTTAATTCTCTAACCACTGGTCTACACCACCCAAGCTTGCTCTTGTCTTCTCCTACTCCCATGGCTCTTGCAGTCTTGCCTGCAAATTGATCAGAAGCATCAGACCAAATTCCCACCCAGACCCCTCTATGAGGCTGACAGTTTGGGTCCACCAAGGCAAAACTGGAGGGGTGAATCTCAGTCTCTGCAGGACACAGAAAGGGTGAAACTCAAATCTCCTACTTCCCACATCCTCCTCAAGGCACATGTTTTAACCAAAGTGGTGAGAGCTGCTGTACTTTGTGACTCCATGCAGTACAGCCTGCTGATCATGTTAAGCTGTGCTGGGAATTTAGGCGGTGTGTCTCGTAATGTTTAATTGTGATGATGCTTATACAGGAACTGCCTGCTACCTCACTGGACAAATAACTAATTCTGCATAAAAATAAACACTTATACTCAGGTGCCATAAAATTATTGAGGCTGAATATGGAAACCATCTGGAGAACTCTTGGTGTCAGGCAACTTCTGGAAAGTGACCTTTCTGAGTGGTTTAGGCTTAAGCATTTAGTTTGCTAAAGTCTCTTTTCAGAAATGGCCAAAATCTGTCAGTGTAGAATTATACTTTGAGGGTCCCTTTATTTATATCAATTGGAAATAGCACTTTTGAAGAGACGTATTTTTAAGTTTTCTTGAATGTATACCTCAACATTCATATAATTAATTCTTTCATTGCTTATTTGTCTCTACAGGACTTTGATTATTTCACCGTTGATTTGGAGAAAGGAGCCAAAGGTTTTGGGTTTAGTATTCGAGGAGGAAGGGAGTACAAAATGGATTTGTATGTGTTGAGGTTAGCAGAAGATGGGCCAGCAATAAGAAATGGAAGGATGAGGGTAAGTGAAATGCATTGTAACAATTTTTTTCAACATTTACAGATGTGTTTGGTGATGGGGTCAAAGAGAAAGCAATTATTTAATTTCTAGCCAAGTTTTAAAGAGCCTTTGCCAAATACCTTTTATATTATAAAGCTATTCTGTAGAAGTTCAAGAAATTAGTTGAAACATATAGTAGGTCTATGTAGTTTCTTTGCAGAATAAATGTATTACTTCTTGTTAATAGTTTATACTGTGTTATACTTTTTTCTCCCTATTCTTTAACTCATATCTGAGCAGCTTAAAAATCTCTGTCATGAAGTTTGATTTTTCTTTGATAATAATATCAGCATAATTAACAGTTATGTCTCTAATCACAAAAGCAAAGAGGTAGCTATTTGACACTACGAAACCTAAGACTTGGTCTGTGTTATTTTACAAATTTAATGAAGTTGCCTTCATAGTGTTTGCTAAGTTTGCTTATTGATATTATTCAGTCTTGTTTGTAGGAATCAGTTTTCACTATAGGTCTTAGTCTGCACAGGTAATAGTGCATTTGGGTCCTGTATTGATAGCAATCATAACACTATATCCAATAGTGTTATTGGACTATTCGACTAAATACTAAATCTGAGAGCATTCACATAAGAAGTATCATGATTAAAAAAAATACACGTTGTATGTGGGAACAATAACCTAATCAAAAATAAGTGGATTTAACCTGTCCAGTGGTGCTAACGAAGAGGTATAAACTCCTCAAGGGCTGTTGATACCTTGCAGAATAGTGAGTGTGCAAAAAGGAGAACGAAAGAACGTAGGTTAAAAAGGCTACCAAGAGTCAACATTTTAAAACTGTGTATCTAATTAGTGCAGCCTTGTTGAACCAGTATTTAATTGCAAAGATAGGCGATGAAAATTGTGTTCTGTACAGTTTATTGTAATAGCGTATTTGCAAATGTCATGGTTGTTACACAGATTCTGTTTCACGATCCTAACAATCTCATCAACTTTGACTTCATGCTGAAAGTCATGACCATTGTCATCTATCTGAATGTACTATCAGAGACTTCCTGTGTATAACGAAGGAGTTTTAGAATGTTTCAAATCACTCTTAACTTGCCCACTTTGTGGAATTATAGAATTCAGTTAGTCCTCAGTTGTACCACGAAGTGCAAACCCCTGACCTGAGAGCTTGCATAAATGAGCAATGGTATAATCAGTCCCTGTGACGAGGAAGCTGAAGAGCAAGCAGGCAGGCAACTGGTAACTCAGAAATACTCTCCCAATATTTGTTGTGTGAAATATAGGGGAATTCATGCTGCAGATAGAACTTTAACTTAGAAATATCTTCTCTGATGAGTCTTTTCATTCTTTCCTTTGCTGTGGCACTATCAGCCAGTTGCTCCTAATGGAAAACTGTAAGCAAGATGTACATTAACACCCATAACATGATTGAAGATGGGGAAAATTTGTGGTTTTAATAAGCTTTGGAATAACATATATGGAAACAAATAGCTAAGACTACAGAACCAAAGAACAATGCCTTTGGAGAGGGTTCAAATAATAACCTGTATTAGGCAGAAAATTAACCTATTAAGATCCATTAATCATTTGAATTAAACAGTACCACAGAATAAAGTTAGACTATCCATGCCATGAATAGCCTAAATATGAAAAGTATGTAATGCAAATAGGTTTTCTTCAGTTTTATTAGGAAAAGTCCTGTATCTTATAGTGACAAATGTTAATAAATTTTCTATACTAACTTATTTTAAAAATTTTTTCTTGATGTGGCCACAATACACAGCCAAGTGTTATTCTGGCCAAATAGTTGTGACTGGGTTTTTCTTCCCCGTTAAAGCATCGTTCTGTGGAACCAGTTTTGCCCTCCAGCCCTGTCACTGCATCCTGTGTTGTATTCTCCAATTTAATAGCCATTTTAACCTGGCAGTCATAAATGGATTTAGAACTTGCAAGGCTTTTCTCTCCAGTGACCTGTAACTGATGGACAGCAGAAGCTCAAGTAACAGCTTCTTCAAAACAAAAATAGCAGAACAAACAAAAAAACAATCAATCGTTGCTGAAAGGAATAGAGTATATAGGAAGATGAGCAAAGGAGGCAGAGTTCTGTACCCATATCTCCTTTCCTAAGTTTATATCTGCTGTTAATAATGCAGGTTTATTCCCATTTCTTGGGACCAGCAGCCTGCTTGCTGCAGTTCTGTATCTCTCTGTTTCACAGATTCATCTGTATACCAAAATATGCAAAAATCTGTTCAGTGCTTCTTGCTTTGCATACTATTGTCTTTAAAGATCAGATTCACTGATCCTAGGCTTTCAGCACTGGGGAGAGTTAACCATGCTTATGTGATAGGCTCTAATCAGGAGCGTTTTCCAGATAATAGTTCTTTTCATGATCTACTTATCTCCGTTATTGTTTTGATTCTATTTTCCTTGTCCTTGAACAGCCTTCTTTGATTTACCTGAAGCCTTAAAGAAAAACATGAAGCAGATGACACAAGGTATAGATCATGCTTATAGAAAGAAATAATACACATAACTCCACCATTATTTCCACTCACTTTGAAAAATTAAACCAGCTAAGCTGTTGAAAAAAATAAATCACATAATGAAACATGTTGCCTGTAAATCATTTAGATGTAATAAGAAAACATATTCCACAAATAGCATTTTGTTGTCAGTTTAATTATAACCAGCAAAAGCCCTGATAAAGGCACATTCATATCGATATAAATCTCCCTACTTTACAGAAATAAATAAAGAATATAAAGTACTTTGTAATAATAGAGCTACATCTGTACTAGGTGGGTTTATAAATTTGGATAATTGAAGCAATGCAGTATCTAACTGGAGAAAGATCTAGATAGGCTAGTGCAAGTCTGCATGTTGTACCCCATTAGTGCAAAATCATAGTGATGTGGTGAGCCCAGAATATATTCCACTTGGACATGTGTTAAAAATCATACTCAGCACATACTCAAAAGATTCTGAGGTCTAAATACATGTGAAAGTGTATGCATTACAGATGCAGAGTATAAATTTAAAGAAGTAAAAGCTAAGATTATAGGAAATCAGATGGAAATAAAGAACCAGTATAGAACTACTTGTAAAAGAAAATAGAGTAGGTCCATTGCTGAGGAAGGTAAGTATGAAAGGAATGCAATATACCTTAATAATAGGAGCAAAGATAAATTGAGCAAAAAGACAATGATGAAACAACATGAAGTGACACCAGAACTGGGGCATCCCTATGACACTTTCAGTTTGATCTTCAGGTTTTTGTGAACTCCAGTGAAGCTTGGGTGCAGATGACAGAACAGACTCAAAGAGCAAGCACTGCAAGTGATGGTCTTCCTCTGGCCCTGCCTGAACTGTCTAGATTTTAAAAGATTCATAGAAGGGGGGAAAGGGTTTAATGAATTTTGTTGTTATATCATCATTTACAACAAGAAGTCCTGGTCTTCCTTCCTACTGGGAATGGACGCTAGGCACTTTGTGGTTTTATTGGACACAAATCCACTGAGAAGTGCTCCATTTTAAGATTACAAGATCTAAAATAGCCTTTAATTGCCCTTCATGAGTGATGGAGCTTTCTACTTTGATTTTCTGTGAAAATTGTTTTGAGAGCCAGAGGGGTGGAAGAGTAGTGAGCTGGTGTCATACAGACTTCATCAGTCTCATCATCATATTGCTTTTCTGCTCAAGGATCTCTTTCTGCCAGCCTGTATAGACACTGTTTTACAGGGTCTGTACAGTTTTACAACTTTCACTGTTCTTAGTTGTGGCATTTTCACATACACTGAGACTTCTATTTGGACTCTGCTTCTTAAGAAAGCCCAAGCAAACATCCTAGTTTAACTTGGATTCATTTGTCATTAGACATGGGAAAGAAATATCCATCAAAGGACCTGAAAATTACAGGAAAAAGTGTTTCTTCTCATGAATCCTCTGCCTTCATGGCTGGTAAACTATTCTCAACCAGTGTTGGAGAGCCACAGCCATAATTATGTAACTTCATATAAAACCATATGCAAGGTCAAATACCACAGTTAACTTCAGCAGAATTTTACTGCAATTCATGGATATTCTATGTGGAGATTGCTTGCTGAAGACCTTCATAGGGGGAACTGGAAGTAAATCCAAATTCCTCTTAATTCTGGCAGCCGAGCAGAGAACAAGGTACAATGGTGAACTCTGAAAAGCCTACCACAGCAAAGGCTTACAACCGCTGAAACATGTGACTCAAGAAAATAATTTACACAAAGAGCAAGATATCCTACAAATAAGGAGTAAAGAAGGAAAGTTTCGTTAGATCTAAGGAAAAGACCTCAAAAGAAAACATGGCTATTCAAAACTTTAAATGGCAGATAGACTCACAGAGCTCCAAGTTCTAAAAATGAATCTCCACCCTCCTTTCTTCTTCACGATGAAGGAGTACCGGAAATACAAGACTTTCCACACCATTGCAAAACCAAACTGAATAGGACCATGTCTGTGCTCTGTAAGACAAGAATGTATTAAAAGAACCATGAGAAAAGTTTGGAGAATTATTCCTTGCCTTTGATATCTTATCCAAAACTGGTGGAGCTTTGAGCACATCAGGACTCCTTTTCTCAAGTATTCCTAACATCAGGGGAAAAATACAAAACTAGTTGGTGATGGCAGTATTGAAAATTAAAGCTGCAAGCCCTAGTTTCAGAGTAGGGTGAGAATATGGCACACACGCTATCAGTGACAGTAATACTGAGTTGAATCAGTCACCGGAGATAAGGGACATAACACAGCCAATGCGGAGTACAGTCCCCACAGCCTTTGAAGATGCAAGCACTTCTGGCAGCAATTTTACAGGTTTATTTAGATAAGGCTCATGGTAACTCATATTTTATTCCATCTCACTTTGAGGACAATGATCAGGAGAGTTCTGCTGCAGATCTCTATCCCTTGCTTTCTTAGAGGCAGGGAACTACTGGCTACTCTCAGAATTGTTGAGGATGGTCATAGTGTTGGCTAGACATGTGAGATATGATCAACAGATCTCTTATTGCCTTGAGTGGTATCTCCTGCAGCCAGCACGTTTATTGAAACTAGCATCAAACAAAGAGCCTGTGGCTGACGGCTGCAGAGATACAGAGCATCTTGCACAAATGGGTTTAGTGAATGCAAAATTCATGAAGAATGAGGGAGGAATGTGCTTTTTTATACACAGTGTGCATCTCTGTCATTTTATCACTTTGTGAGTTACATATTTTTTCACATCTTCCGCAAAAGTTATACTTCTCATCTCTGACATTTCTAGTGTCATTGTCTTGTCAACTCATTTTTCTCAGTTCACGTACACCAGTTAGCCCTATCTCTAGCTTCTTCATATCTCCTCATACTACATTATTTTTCTCATTCTTTTGTAGATATTTCTTATGTATTTGCAGAACAGACATCTGCAATACAGGCACTGCAGAATTTTATATCTTTCAAACTTTGTAGCCTTCCTGTGACTCTTCAATCCTTTTTCCCTGCTTGTCACTTTTCCTACAGTCTGTTCCCCTCTCTTTGTTTCAGTTGTACACAGTCAAAGGTCAAAATCATGCACAAGGGACAGAAAGCTTCTACAGTGTCAATTCTGAGCTTCTATGTTGTTGTGTAGAAATCTGTGTGACTTTGCTTGATCTGTTCTAGCTTGCTGAGTGAGCAGCACAGTGAGACTCATGACAGTAACCAACCGGGTCTGTGGGCAGGTTAACAGCATTCAGCAGTTTGTGTATTTCATCATTTCCCATGATAACAGAGTTCACACTAACCTTATTTGTGGTTATTCAGGAAAACTCAGCCACATACACCAAGTTATTCCTAGCAAAACAGAACAATTCAGTATTCAAAAGCCAAGGGTCAAAAAAGGCAGACAGACTATAGGACATCTGTCTCTTATTTGGACAGAAACTAAAGTTTGAAATCGTGGAAGGCATAAACATTACATTTGAAACTGCTGTCAAAACCCATGAATGAGCATTCAACAATATTCAAACCTGACATTTACTTCTTTTTAAGTGTCCTCAATACAACAACAGGCAGCTTCTGGGTTTGTTCCTTCTGACAACATGACTTGTGCATTTGTGTTTGCAATAATGGGGACAGAATGCCTGTGAAACTCATAACCTGATACTAAAGCCCTCCCATGAGCCACAGGAGACAAGAGTCCAGGCTTCTAAACAGTAGAGCTATTGCTAACTATGTCTCTCAGAAGAAATTTATTAAGATCAAGACTAACTCTTCAGGCTTCTCAAAGGAATAGGCAATATGTAGGCAGCTATCTGGGCTCTGTAAACACTGTATAACACTGGAGTTTAACAAGGGACTATAAACCTATCACCCCGGAGCAGGACACTCCCGAATGTCTCAAGTCAGGCACCCCAAAATCACTTGAGCTATTTACAAGTGGTGGGTTCAGTGGATAGATAGGCAGAGGTGAAAAGCTGACAAAGTTTAGAGCATCTTTAGTTAATTATGTCCCTACAGGTTTTGGAAAAGCTTTTATACCATACAGAGCAGACATCTTTTTCCTTTGTGTTCATCATAATTTTTTCCCATCTCAGCTTTCTTGATTGCTTGTTGTTGCACACATTTAGCTTGCTGTTTATCTAGTCACTTTATCACTGTATCTGTTTTTAGCAGACCTTGATTTCTAGGTTTTTAAAAGATCAAAGTCATGTGTTTCCACCAATTAAGGAATCATTCCTTGTGTGAAGCTTGAACATAATACAACTTACACACTTCTTTTAAGTCTATATTGTTATGTGTAAAGTATCATCACTCTTTTTAAAATGTATTTTTAGTAACTGTTGCTTTGCATCTCTGAAAAGACAAAATCCAAACAGAAATGGCTGAGCTGCCACATATATTGTTGTATGAGATTCCTATTCCATGGCCAAATTTTGTACCAGAAATCACACACAGTTTCTGTAGCTTCGCACACGGATATCTACTCCTATTTGTGATTCCACTCTCCACACATTACTGCTATATTTCTTCAGTCCCTCCAGAACAGGGTCTTTGCAGGTTTATTTCAGCTTTTTGTAGTCCTATTGCCAAGGGAAAGGCATAAATATAAAAAAGCACTGACCATCAACAGGACTGATTGTTTCCCATCAGAGGCAGTAAATGGAAATCTTCAAGAGCCATGCAGACCTCGCGATTTGCAGTAGGTCCTCACTGGTATAGAGCCTCTCCTAGATTTCTTGTTAATGAAGAATGGAGCATCTGTTTAGGATGCTCCATCATTGATTAGCCCCAGATTGAAGGGTTATTTCCTACAGTTTGCAGTGGGATACACCTGAGGTTGCAGTCAGTAGCTACAGCAAGCAAGAAGCAGCTCAGCTCAGCTTGACATTGATAAGAGCAAAAAGTACTAAAACTAGGAGGCAAGCAGCTGTCATAGAGTAGAGATAGCAGATGACAGATGCAGACATTTCTTTATCCAATCAAGAAAGCTGCAGCAAGGAAATGGGAAGAAGGCAAGAATGACATGATCAGTCATGACCTTCTTAAAAACATTTAGGGCAATCGCTGTATCCAGAAATGAACCAAGGATTGACCAGCATAATCTTTAATTTTTGCCATGGCAAACTTTGTACTCTTACTTGGATCAGAAAGAAAGCTGAAGACTTTGAGTTATACTGCTGAGGCACTCATGCAAATCTCTAGGTCTTACAAGTCAGTGAAGTCCCATGTTCAGAATACTGGAGAAAAGTAGATATTGCTGTAGGGAAGCTGCTTGCAAGTTTACTTCAATCCCAGCAAATATAAAGATGGAAGGAGCAGTGGTCCTAAGAGGTCTTCTCCAGGTGGTGTGCTGGGAGCAGTAGAGAGGCAGATGGTGAATGCTTGAGTGAAGGCTGTCAGAAACCCCACTGAAAAGTCAGTAATATTTAGATATAAAATACTGACACTATGCTCACATATGAGGGACAGAAGTATACTCCAGGAGCATACAGTGCTCCACCAGGCTCTGTTTGGCTAGTCTCATGCACACATCTGAAAGACAAATGCCTACAAAGTGATTCATTTCAGGTAAGTAGCCAATTTTCTGTACATAAGTAGCACTTACTCTTAAAACCTATGGCATGCCTGGCTTACTTTATGCAGTAATATAAATCTTACCTTCATAGTAAGTGTTCAGTGAATGTCAACAGTGCCATTACAATGGAGCACAAAGACAAAGATATTCTTAGTCCCATCCATTTATTCTGTGATTTGTGACCCATCTGAACAGTATAGGGAGACGTTGGCTATGCTTTCTCACCAAATTGCATGCCCCTTTGGGATAATATCATTCACATACCAATTCGCTACTACATGCATCACTGTCTATCCTCACTTGTACTGAGACTAGGTGTGATTGATGCGAACTCTGGGAATCCAACTGGAATGCTCGAGCGCATGAACTGTATGCCAGCCTGTGGCAAGAGGAGCTCAATACTGGATTAGTATAATTGGCAGAACTCAAGGAAGAGTATATTGGCTTAGACATATATCAGATGTGAAGCTGATCAACATTCTTGTGTCTCCACAACAAAGAAATGCAAACTGAGGTCTTCAGGGATCCTGAATATATTTTGACAGTATAAAAGCTTAATAAATCAAGAGTGAATTTACTGTAGGTGAACTATTTATTCATCATTTCCCAAAAAAACCCTGTGTGTGATTTTTAGAATTCATTTGCAGAAAAGTAAGGAGAAAAAGCATTTCTCTCACACATGTAATTAACATCATTCTTGCAAAGATGTACTCAATTTAACACTGTCAAAGCATCCCTGTGTCTCTACGCTTAATAGCAAAATCCTTCAAGCCAGCTGTGAAAAAGAATGAGTTAATAATCTTGCAAAAATAGTTAAGTGTGAAATATTAAGACTAAAATACTTAGTGGGCAGGCAGGCACTGTATTTAAATCTGTATTTTAAAGAAGATTTATAAAGCTTTTCAGGTCTAAAAAATTAATTAACCCTGACTTAAAAAAATATAGGACTTGCGAGTTTTAGAAAAAAAAATGAACACACCAAATGATGCTGTTCTGATAACTGACACCAGCAACAGGAATGACAGAGGCAGCCTCTCTTCTGTGTATTTAGTAAAAGCCGAACCAATAGGACAAGTAGAAACTTGGGGAGGTCACCTATGCACTTAAAAGGATACTGATATTAGACCCATCCTTATGGCCAACCCAGCCTGCTATCCTCACTCCAGAAAGGACAAGTAGAGGATGCTTAAGAAAGGAATGTAGGACAGGTATGAAATGGGTATAACAACATCCAAGCCACTGGCAGTCAGCAGTTTACAGATTTTTTAATGCTAGAATGTTCAAAGTTTGTATCTAGAACTATTTTTAACCATTTATTTGAATTTGCCCATGCTTTTGACATTCCTGATATACCGAAGCTAAATGCTTGTATTTCTTGAAAAAAATGTTCCTTTTTTTGTTTGCAGCTACAACATAATAATCTCATGATTGCTTCCTCATTCTCCATAGGATTCCTTATTCTACTGACTTATATCATACCCATCTTGTTCCCACTGAAGCTTACCACTCTATTTCATCTTGCCTCATAAGGGAGCTGGTTTTTACCCCAACCAGCGTCACTGGTCTCCTCTGAACCATTTCCAGTCTATTGCATTCATTTGAAGGTGGAACCACCAGAACAATTCGCAGTTTTCAAGATATTTGTGCTCCTAAATGACATAATGATGGCTTCTCCTTTATTCTCTATTCTTCCCGTAACAGTTAATATTCTGTTTGCTTTTTTGACTGGACTGACATTTTCAGCGAGCGAACCACAAGGACTATGAGATCTGTCTCTTCAGGGGTGATGGTTAATTTAAAGTGGTTGTGTATGCAATTTTCCACGTGTACTGTACTCAGCATTTAGCAGCACTGAATTTCACCCGCTACTTTAACATGCAGTATTGTGCTGTTTTGTTATAGCTTTTAAGTTTAAATTTGACACTCCTGCATGGCATTGTGTTGCCTGCAAATCTTCGCACCCCAGTCTTCAACCTCTTCATCATGACATACACAAATATGCTGAACAGAATAATCACTATACCAAGGTCTTCTGATTGTGAAAATTGACCACTTATTTAAAGCATTTTGTTTTCCTAGAATTTAATCTCTTCCTTAGAAGACCCTATTCATTTTCGTCCCACAGTGGAGCCTTTCCTGAAGGCTTTGCTGTTAAAAGCTCTCTGAAAGTGTCAGTGTACTAACCAGAACACATTTGTCTATATAGTCACTGAGAGTTCCAGTGACCTGCAATAGATCTGTGAGGAATGGCTTTGCTCTGCAATAGCCACACTGACCCTTACCCACTATATCATCATTATCCATGTGCCAACTAACCCTCGCCATCCTTATTGCTTCCTTCCGTCTGCTCAATTGAACATGAGACTAGCTTGGTTACTTTCCAGGACAATTCTTAAAGAATGGTGTCACACTGGCCACTTCCCATTCCTCTGCTATTCAGCAATTTACTGATTTAGGCAGTAGATTACACCCCGTAGCTACTAGTTCAGCAGTTTCATATCCAAATTCCTTTAGAGCAGAGTGTCGTGGTTTAAGCTTAGTCGTAAATTAGAAAAGCATGTAGCCTGCTCGTTTCCCCCCCACCAACCTGTGCAAGCAAATGCTGCGAGCAATC
>WYDI02024367.1:8818-39268 GCA_009867235.2 Psittacus erithacus
TGGTGTTCAAGGCCAGGTTGGACAGAGCCTTGGGTGACATGGTTTAGTGGGAGGTGCCCCTGCCCATGGCAGGGGGGCTGGAACTGAATGATTTTAAGGTCCGTTACAACCCTAACCATTCTACGATTCTATGAAAACTTGGTAAAATAAAGCTAGAATGGTGTGAGCTGCAACATCGGTGTGGAGGCTTAACTATGAGGAAGAATCAAACAAGTATTTCTGTAATTTGTTTTCCCACTATTTAAAATGGTTTCTGCACACCTTCTTGGTAAAATAAGCTAAGAAATCATTAACTCATCACAACATTCTTCAAGCACTTATCACTACACGCTGCCTTCATCCTATAACCACTAAACTTCTCTCAAAGCAAGAAATAAGCAGGGGCTTAGTTACCATTCACATGCAGAATTATGTAAGTTTTCATAGCAGTTTACCAAAAAGTAAAGAAAAATACATTATTTCTCAAGCAAAATAATACACTGTATTTGGAAGATGCTTGCTCCCAGTACTGAGTAACACTTATTATATACCTGAAAGGGTTTATAAAGCCAAATCTACACAGCAACTCCGAGCTGTAAGTGCACTGATCAAATCAGTTTCACACATTAAAAAAAATGGAAAGCAAGAAATAAAGATAGAATCTTAATATATCAACAGCTGCTTCTGATTTCATAGAGCACACTAAAAGAATAAACACTGAAAATCCTAACCATACATAAAGGCAATTCTTACATTCAAACAATTTGATAATGTAACATTGTGTATCAAGCCAAGTTTTCCATAAATTATGATCTAAACAGAATACTAGTCAATTCACCAGAAGATATCAAAGATATCCCGTTATTACAAATGATTCAAGTATCCTCCCCGAGGCTATGGCTATCAGAAAGCATTTAGTTAGCTCCCAACCCAATATTTTTCTTATCTGTTTTATTATGAAACTATAACATATTTTTTAATAACTTTTAGCTTTGCTATAGAGAGCAACAAATAATTTTCCAGAAATCTTTGGAAAATCTGACATGCAAAATGGTTCTCTAAGTCAAGTTACATATTATTAAGCTGAAAAAAAAAAATGTGCATCAGCTCATTTGGTCACTGGAAGGAATGGAAAAGTATTGGGAGCTTCAGGACAGATGGACAAACGTCAGGTCATATAAAACACTACCAAGGCTGTATTTGAAGAAAAATGTGAAAGTTTGTGAAAGCACTGAAAATACTTTGTGTTGCTAAGAAACATCATGAATTAAACTGTCTCAGTTAGTAGAGCCAACTCCAGGCATCCCTCATTTCCGAGTAGAATATTTTCTTGGACTGGTAATTTATTTCAATGGCTACATACAAATAAAAAAGCCCTACCTTTAAATGAAACTGAGAAATTTCAAATTTGCATAATTAATGCTAGAAAACAGAACCGAGTTCACTTCTTGCACAGAATTTACTAACTACATTTTCAAAGTTTACACTTTTTAACGTAATACTAATGCATCCAAACGATTAAGAAACTATTTTATATTTTAGTATAGTCTGCAATGAAATATACTGTTCGACTTCCAAAATTACTCTATGATTCCAGTGAAGTATAAAACTCACCAAATATTTCTAAGTACTGAACAACACAAATATTCAGGTAATCAAATTTTAATTATCACTGAGAGTAAAGCACATTCATTTGTCATGCATTGTTATGATGATACCAACATAAAAACTAAACATGAAGGAAATAATACAAAACACCTGCTTTTCTCATTTAGAGGTTGTCTTCATGTTTCATCCAGTTCCTCTTTTAATATATTACTTTAAGGCTGTTTCTTTTGCAGAATATATTCCTGAACTTACAGCAATAAATCTTTCAATTTCTGTTTTGTGCTGCACTCCCACAGAGCATACCTGCTTTGCCCATTGGGCACTGTGTTAAGTGAAGTCCTTTCAAAAAGTTTACATCTGGAGCAAAGGAAGGCCATCAGCTTGTGTCCTCCCATAGGCTGCACAGCGAACGAGAGGAGTTCACCTGAAAGATGGAAGAAAAGCAAGCACATCTCACCAGGCACAGCCTTCAAGAGCAGGATACAACAGCAGAAGCGAAGCACAGCAACTGGGAGCCCAAACATATGCCAAAGAGTATCAAGATCAGAAAGAAGACACACAACTGCTGCTGAAAGATGATGGAAAAGGGCAGGGTTTTCTTAATAACCCAGGAATAAATATGCAGAATTTTATGCTACCCAGAAACCAACATAGCTGCTGCATTGAGAGTGGGCAAAGACCCATTTTGCAAAAACATAGTTAGCAAAGGGGAGAATCAATACAGAAAACAAATTTTGTCTGATGCAGGCTTTGGGATTTTTCTTGCTATTATTCCTCATTGTGTCCTAATGAAGATTCCAACTTAGAAGTTCCAAGTTTTAGCACTGAAGAGTCCAATTTAAGGAAAAAAGTGAAAAGTCCTCTATAAACTCTTCTTTGGATCCCATCACAGCTCACAAGTCAGAAATTACCATGCACAGTTACACCTTGAGGCCACATATTCAGCTAGTCAATACACAGAGGCAACCACCCAAATAACGTCACCACAGAGAAGAGTTACCATAGGAGAGTTTGAGAAGAAGTATTTAATAATACCAATTCGGCTGCACTACAGGAGATGCGCTTCCTGTCGGCCTAATAAGGAAGAGCCTTACAATCTAAACAGAAGCATATTAAAACCTCAAAGGACATGTCTTATCTGCATCACTTGTGCTTCTGGAATCCCAGAAATCCTAAAGACAGAAGACGGATCAGACCGAAGCTTTCCTAGGCACAGATGTTGCAAGCACATCTGCTTTAACTGTAAGCTACAATCCTTGCAACTTTCCAACTCTCTAGCAGCTTCTCTTGATCACTTCATTTTTGGAAATGCCAGTGCAGAGGATAAAATTAAGTGTTTCTGGTTATGTCAGGTATACTAAAACACTAACAAAAAAGAAAAAGAATTCAGACTACATTCCAAGCAAATAGCACAAAAGAAAAAGGTCTGAAGTAGAGAACACCCTCTTTCTTCCCTTTCTCCTATTGTCTACACAATTCACAAAATAACACTTACTTCAAATACTGGTATCTGTTTGATCAAAGATTTATTTTCCTTAAAAGTGCTAGCTAGCAGCCATGAAGAATGACCATTTGCACATGAGTGCATCTCAATTTACTCAGAAATGGAAGCGTGAACATATATATTTATCCAATTAATTACAGGTGATTTTTACACACCACTCCCAGGAACCAAACCAACACCAACCCAGGTGTGCAGATCCATGCAAACGTTCTCCAAATTTGTTTGATTTATCTCACTGAAGATTTGCTCTCTATACACCTGTAGTTACAAGATATCTGACTTCATTTGTCCAGTTCCAGGCTCCCCAGTACAGGACAGACATGAACATAAGCAACCAAAACCAGGAAATGGTCCAAAAGGTAATGAAGGGGTCAAAGCACAACCACACCATTCTGTGACTTCATCTCCAAAGGTCAGGTCTGCAGCAAGGTACTGGTTGCAAGACTCCAACTACAATAAGCTTCTTCCTCTTGGCCCGCAGATAATAATGCAGACAGCATTTTCAGTGTAGGATTAATGTTTTCATTTATTACTTGGATAACGAACAATGTAGTTGCAAAATTTTGTAGTTACCTGGGAAGGGCTGCAAGCATTCTAGGAAGCAGAGTCAGAATTTAAAAAAGTAGGATGAAGGGATTAACAGTAAAACTGAAATAGGGCTATTAATACTGAATTGACTGCAAAAAGTGAAAGATTTATTAACAGGAGCATCATACACAAAAAATGGGTTATATATACTCTATTCATCACTGATACTGACTGACAAAGAATGTGTATTATGTTCAGGCCTGGATACATAGATGTAAGAAACAGAGAAAAGCTCAGAAAAAAACCTAAGCAATCAGGAAAAGTTAAAGGAAAACAGCCTTGCTAAGTAGGGAAAAAAACAACCAAACAAACAAAAAATTGGTAAAGAAAGAAGGCACAGGCTGCAAGGCTTCACAACAGGTTAACAGCAGTTACAAAAATGACTGTCATGTTCCACTACTGCAAAGGGTTAGGAAAAAAAAAATAAAACAGTATTAAAGGAAACATGCTACCTCTTGGGATACTTAAATCAGTTAGGTTATGGAGGGGTTACAGAAATAATCACTGATTGGTTTTAAGACCTGAAAGATGAACATGTGAGAAATCATCTGTACACATCTATCTGGCTTTACAATGAACACTGTATGCTCACGCACATAACAGGGTCTTATTGTAGAGCAGATGACCTCCAGAGATCTGCCTTTCCTTTTCTAAACCTAAAGGCTGTATGAGTTTAGGCTCCTGCCAGGCAAATCAGCAGGTGACCTGACTGCTCCTTAGAGCTTCACACAGGCTTTTGATATCTCTTTTTTCTAAATAGCCAAGGCAGTCTGTGACTGACAATTTTCTATCACATCAAGCATGATACCTTAAATATGAAGTACTCCGAATGATCCACCAGGGAAATAAACTCAGAGAAGGCACAGCAACCAATCCCAGGAATCCAGTCCTGAGAAGGAAATCAAAACTGCCAAATTGGGCAAGGACGCACATCCCATTAGTACCTAAAAATACAGTTAGTAATTTTCTTTTCTAGCACCTGCAATAAATAAGCCTTAATAAAAAGAACTATTTAATAAAGTACTTGGAGAAATGACGAGGAAAGGTTTGACGTTTCTAAGCTTATTTTCACAGCAGTATGAAAGGAAATGAGGTAGAGTCAGAGCTAATTCTCCTTACATAATTTCACATGGAATGATTAGTTCTGCCCCAACAGTAACAGCTTTCCAGAGGGTCCTACTTGTCACTAAGATTGCATACAGATGCTGTAAGTGTAGCTTCTCTATTCTCTACTGACAACCAACTTAAAGGGCCAATATAATATTAATTTTACTACAAAATGAAATTCACAGCATGGATAGTAAAATAATGTCACAGCTACCATGAAACTGCAGTTGCATGTTGGGGGTTGTGACTTTTAAAAGCTTAATCATGAAACATTCATAAAGAGGAGCATGCAAAGTAGCTTTCTGCTTTAGCAGTGTCCTGTGGTCCTTAAGGACATCTACAAATGACATAAGCCCTGGTCTGACGGGAGGTATGGAGGAGCATTCGTGTCACATGCCTTGCTGATTTTAGGCCCAAGAATGACCAACTTTTTATGCCTTGCGAGAAATAATTACTATATAGGCCAGCACCATCTCTACAGTCACTTTCATAAATCTGTCTTAACATTTAAATCAAAAAAGAAAAAAAAGAAAACTGACTTAATGATAACAAAAGCATATTTTCTGTTAAAGTTTCTTTAAAGCAAGATAAGGACAAGAAATTATTCTGCGAAGCCAACAAGAGATTACTGTTTATCTGGAGAACTTCAGTTTACCTCAAACCACACACGAAGTTATACTCAGAAATTTACTGCTTTAAACTGCAATCCAGCAGATGGGCAAGGTAAGTGGCAAAATTTTCACCCGGGATATCACAAACCACAGAATTCCACAGAAAACTGCTGGATTACTTATTCTGCAAAGTCATCTTACAACATATTCTTTGTGTAAACCCTGAAAAGAAACAGAATACCTAAGATACAGTATGTTCAACTACTTGCTCAATTTTTATTTTCTGGAAAATTTGTATGTAAAGTAAGTATCAAAGCAGAAAGATATACAGGAAATATGACACTGAGGATCAGATGAAATGAGGATTTGTAGTTCAATCAAGATTTATTTTTAAACTATGAAATGATGGTGCTTCTAAAAAAGCCCTTGTCTAATTATATGCACCAGGCAAGATACTTACAAAACTCACCTTATTTTCACAATACAATACAGACTTTATTCCTATTTTGTTTACAAAGGTGCCACCTGGTAAATAAACCACTATGAAAACAGAATCAAGATCTCCATTGTCAAATGCTCCATAATAATGTCCTTTACGCTCAGCTCTTGAGGCTTTCCCACCAATGTGATTGGAAAAGAACAGGAAAAAGGTGGTATTTTTCCAACAGCTGGTCCTAGAAACAGAGCTACTCCGCTGTTTTTCCTCCCAAATGTTCTGCCACTACAGTCCCATACCATCACTGCTTTAGCTAATCACTCCATTCTAAGTTTTCAGCATTCCCGAACATGTACTCTTCCATGCTTTGTGACATTCAGGAAGTTCTACACAATGGCTTTACAGCAGTTCTGTTTCTATTACATACACTTTATTAGTCTCTAGGATGACGAACCAAAAAAATCTCAGTTCTTTGAAGGAGAAGCTTTTCTTTGCCCTTTCAAGTTGAGAAAAATACCAAAAGGCAACAGTGAGGTCTTCATCCTCCATTCCAATGCAGCTGGCCACTAAATTTTGCCAGGGTGAGTAATGCCCATCATGGAACATCAATTCAGTAAATCTTCTATCCCATTGAAGGAATAGAAGACTGCATCACATTAAATCTGAATCCAACTACTCAGGCGTGAAGTGAAGTGGTATGGATTTTTTCCCCCCTCAACCACAGCTTCTAATAAAGCCTATACAAGAAATCCTGCACTCTGGATGGTATTTTATTCATGAAGGGCACAACCATCACAAACTTTCTGTTGCCAGAGGCATGGCCAAAGCAACCTTTTTAAGGACCACTGTTGCACCTCTAAGAAGAAAACATTCTGTCCTGGGTTCAGCAGTAGCAGTCATTTTTCTCCTTCTTAGTAGCTGGTGCAGTGCTGTGGTTTTGATTTTGGTCTGGGAACAGCAGTGATAACACCAATGTTTGTAGCTACTGCTTAGAATGTTTAGACTGAGCAAGGACATTCTGAGCCTCATGCTCTGCCAGGGAGGAGGAGAAGCCGGGAGGAAGCAGAAGCAGAACACCTGACCCAAACTAGCCAAAGAGGTATTCCATACCACAGCATGTCATGCCCAGGATGTAAGGGGCAGTTAGCGGGAAGGGCTGGAGATTCTTCTGGGGTGGGGCTGGGTATCGGTTGGTGGTGAGCCCTTCTATTATCTTCTCTTGCTATTTCCTTTATCATTACTATTATTGGTAGTAGCAGTCGTGATTTGTGTTATACCTTAGTTAATAGACTGTTCTTATCTCAACCCGTGGGAGTTGTATTCTTTCAATTCTCCTTCCCATCCCTCTGGGAGCCGAGGGAGGAGGTGGGGGGGCAGTGAGTGGGCTGTGTGGCAGGCCTTAAACCACGACAGTTCTCACAGTATCTATTGCAATATCAAACTCGCACATTATGCTCATTAACACAGACAACCTGTTGCACAAACATGCCATCGAACTGCACAAAAAAAATCTTGGAACAAAACTCAAAACCAGCATGCGAAGGTACACTGGTCCCACTGTTGGACACATGCAAAACTGATTAAATTTCTCTTTCCTTTTTGTCAATTTAACTTTTTTCTTCCAACAATTTTTAGTAACTATTCAGCAAAACAACAATTCAGCAAAATTAAGATATGAAGATATTAAATCCAGTTATATATTAACTGCCAATGAGAAAATTCCTGCTAATCACATTTATTAAATTTTGCACGTTTGATTGTATGTAAACCTATACACACACAAATATCTAAATCAAAGTTGCTTATACAGCACTAACTTGCTTCAGGATTTATCTGTCTCAACTATTTGTGTTCTTTCTGTGTCTTAACCCTAACAAGTAATTATTCAGGGAAAAAAAACCAAACAGACTTAGTGCCTGGCTTTGCCAGTTCTCTTCCAAGTTCTGCATTTCATCAATAATTTTACATAATTCATTGTTCATTTTAGACGTTCCTCCCACTCTCATTTAGACATCAAAGATCTACTCATACCCAAAATACCAGCAATCTGAAGTACTGGCTTCCCTACTTATTGTCATTTATAACTTGAAAAGATCTTTGATTTCTTGCCTACAGGAAATACTGTGGATCAAAAATAAAACATATATGTATGCTCCTATATATACATTGGGTCCAGAATTTAGGATAATAGACTGTTTGGAGACATGGTTTTCAGATTTAGATTTCATACTCTCTGCCTGGTGCTTCACACATTTATTTTTACTTTCACATCTGATGTGCAGCAATATGGCTAGCTAAGGTGTATGCTTAAGACATACTTTGATATATATCTATTCAGAAGTGAAATTCACACTGGGATGTTTGTCCTTACAGCACTAAGGCACCGCTTCACCACTGCTAACTGCACCACTTACTGATGGCTGCGGGCAGAGGAAAGCAGGATCACTAGAGCTCCTTGTTAACAATTCTGCCAACAAAGATCAAGATGATTTTCTTGCTTTACAAACTTGGTGGAGACCGCTTCTCACACAAAAATGGAAAGAAAGAAAAAAAAGGAAAAAAAAAAAAAAAAACAACAACATGGTAGCCAAGGTATTTTCAAAATGGCTGCTACGTGGATTCCTAACAGCCTTGCATATATATTTCAGTATGTTCTCCACTTACTAACACTAAGAATTTAAAAAAATAAATAAAAATTTAAAGTTTATACAAGTATTCCCAAACAATGAGATACTCACTCCGTTCAGCTCCGCAGGTAACTTGCTTTGGTTTCGTTACAACTCCCACTACACAATGGCTTATGTCTCAAGCAGCAGTATACAAAAGCCCTCAAATAGAGCAGTCCTATTATTTGTACCAACATAATTAAAAATCGAAACTTAATATATTCTCAGTGTATTTCCTTACAACAGAATACAATTCTGTTTACACAGGAACATATATGCTATATATGTTTCCTCTGAGCACATATTTTAGGACCCAATTTATACAGAAACAGCAGTTCTTAAACTCAGATTGTTTAACCAGGTAAGATCTTAAGTCTTTGGCCAAGACTTCCTCTTTGCAACCAAAACAGATAATACAAGAGAACATTTCACATGAAGGATTTACTCATCGACAGCTGCAGGAGAAAAGCCTTCCCTCAATGGCTCTCCCAGTCTGAACAATATAGGACTGTACTGTATAAACATATTTTTCTGAAGCCATAAATGTAGTATAAATATATAAGTGTATGTGTGTGCGTATATATATACATATAATTTCTTTAAGTTGGATTCCAGCTGGCCACACAAACAGTAAGGAATTTAATTACAGCAAATGCTTCTAAAACTACTGGCCTTCTCCACATCAGGATTTAGTGATCACACCTTACGGCTGCCATTCAGGTTTTGTCCAAGAAGTTTACTCCAAGAACTCTAAGTGAAATAAAGTACACCAGAAAAGTGCTGTTTTGCTGATAAAAACATCTCACCAGAAGTTTCACCAGTGCAGGATACTGGCCAGAGACTGTAAACTTCTGCTGCTCTGATCAAAACAGAAAATAACACAAGTCAATGCTGCGGACTGGGTGAGAGGCCTAAAATGGTCAAAGCACATAGCTCCTCTTTGAGCTACACGCAGTGTCAAATGCCACAGTCATAGGATGTAGAAAACATCACTAAAAAGCTAAACCAGGAACTTTTTGTTTTCATCTTCTCAAATTTTATTGAGCAGAAATCTTTGAGGATAGTTTATTACTTTCACTGGCCAATCTAAAATGGGCCTCCAGCCAACAGGTCTTTAAAATATGTCTATATTTTAGTTTTAAAACAACTTTAAGGAAGTTGTATAACTTTTACATTAGGGTCTAAGTGACTCAGCAGCAAAAGTGACATGTTTCAGCTGTAACACAGGCACTTCACAAGCTACAAGCATGACTTTTGCAGCAGTACCAGTCGCGCATGGCACTGAACCTTACAAAAGAGAGAAATCAGCAAGGATTAAGAGGTGTGCTAACTCATGGCAAATCCCAAAAGACTGAAATTCAGGACATGTTTGCTGGTAACATATCAGTGCCTCATGCTAAACACCCTTCCTCATTCAGGCTAAACAAGATCAGTTTGCGATGTGCTGTTCTTGCCTTCAAGGAGTTTTACTGAACTACTCCCAGCACAGTAACTGACAGTAGATGTAACAATACTACTGCATGAGAATTCAAACTGTGTTTTATCAGCGGACAGAGGAACTTTGTGCTGTACTTGTAAAGCATCAACGCCTTGAGCTGGACAGTGGGCTTGTTTCTCAGGTTCTACCATCACTGTTGATTGACCAGCCACTTACTACATTGGGAAATTGTTCACAAAGTATGTAAATACCAAGGTATTGCAATATTGAGAATGATGCTCACCCCTTTATATCTGGTAGGCGTATAGATTTAAAAAAAAAAAACCAAACAACAAACCCCACACTATTTTAAAAAATCATGCCCTTAACTGATTTATGAAATCTGGATTCAGAGCATTTGAATTTATGTCAGAAAGTATTCTTTCAGTGTATTCTACTACAACTGGACTTCTAATGAGGAAAAAAAAAAAAGAATAAAGAATACACTCTATATTAGGTCTCAAAAGCTCCAATTAAAATTCAATATTGTAGCTTTTATGGAGGCTCTTTACATTAAAACTCTGTCATGGTTAGGATTTAAGATTAAGCAGGTTAATAGAGTCCAACATGATAATTATTTAGTTACACCAAACCGTTGTTATAAACCACACTGAAATCACTATTTGTCTTTACCTGACTATTGGTCTAAACTCTGAATCATGGTAATGCACACCCGCTTCTTGTCAACCAGAAAATCCTACCATAAAGTAAGCACCAAACTCTTTTCCGCACTACTAAAAAAAAGTGCATGCATTTCCACCTCCAATGGTTTCTTTCCTCCAGTCTGCTACCCCAGTCATCACAGCCATGTGTTAAAAGATTTGTGCAGACATGCCAAGTCTCATTCACCCGAGACACACTTTCGTAAAGTTAGGATTCGTTTGCAAAGTATATTTAAGCAGCTCCGTTATTAACTATCTCACAGGGTATTTTTAGGTTAAAATAATAACAACAAAATCCCCAAATCTATGTATTTTGTAAAAATGAGGGGGGTTTATGTTTTTGTTTTCCGTGTTCTGTAAAGCATGACACTACGCCGCCACAGAAGTCACAATTTTCTTGACAGTTCTACCAGCAGAACTATTTATACATACTAACTTTTCAACTGTGCTACAGTGACACTTCGAATGCAACCGGGTTCAGATTTTGCAATTCACTTCGTAACTGCTTCGGAAAAGCGGTCCCTGCCTCGCACAATTTGTATTTAAAAATAGCAAGAGTGTATTCAGAAAATAACCCACACACATTTTAAACACTCAGGTACTCTGGGCGCTGCGGCGCGGCTATGCCCGACTAAGGCCTGGCCCACAGCGTACGCTCCAGCGGCGGCTCCTCCGCAACCACCCGCCAGGCGCCGAACCCAGGGGAGCCGGGCCCTGCCAGGCCGCTCACTCCTCCCCGGCTGCGCCTGGCGCTGCAGCCCCGCGTCTTCCTGGGGGCTACCCGGGAAGACGCCAGGGGAAGAGGCTGGAGAATGCCGGCAGGCCTTGCCCGCCCCTCCTGGCCCCGACAGGGGTCCCGAGGGGGCGAAGCGTGGCTGCCATGTTAGGACCGCCGGGGAAGCGGCACCCGGCGCCGGCCGCTATTCCACAGCGGCCGCTCCCCAGGGAACAGCCCCTTTTCGCGGGGCGCCGTACAGGCCCGCACGGCTCCCCGCCTTCGCAGACCGCCGCCAAGGCCGCGAGGCCCTCCCTCGCCCCCCTGCCGGCCGCCGCCGGCAGGGCCGCGGGGCCATCTTAGGGAGGGCCGGGGTGACGGCTGTCCCCGACAGCGCCTCCCGCGCCGCAGGTGCCGGGGAGCCACGTCAGGCAGAGCGCCCAGCCTCGCGTCTAGCGGCGGCGAGCCGACTCCCCTCGCCTTCCCCCCCGCGCCGAGCGGAGAGGGGCTCGGAGGGCTGGGCCCCCCCTTCGCTCCTCCCGCGGACCGCCGGCCGTCTCTGGCCCTCTCCCCCTTCCTCCTCGCCTGGCCTCGGGCCGAACGCCCGCCCCGGCGCTCCGCGCTGACCCCTTCCCTCCCTCTTGCCTGGCGCGGGCGGCCCTGCTCCTTACCCCACCCAGAGGGAGCTCACCTCCTCCTCGCTCCCGCCTGAAGACCGTCGGCACCGACGCGCCGGCGTCCCGGCCCCTCCTTCTCCTTGGCGCGCCGCAGAGCCAGCCTCCCCCCGCCGCCAGCCGGGCCCCCTCCTTCCGCCGCCCCGGGCCGGGCCCCGCTGCGTGCCGCTCACCCCCGAGCCGGGCGCCGCCCGCTGGAAGGGGGGCTCGGGTCCGCTCGGGGATCTCCTTCCGTGGCGATAGCTCCCCAGTACCTGCCGAGCGTGGATGTACCTCTCCGCCGGCCGGAGCCCAGCTGCTGGGCCGGGAAATGAAAAGAAGGAAACTAAGTGGAGCAGAGCAGTGGAAAGGAAAACAAACCATTTGTAGTGATGCTGTGACACCTGCATGGCAAGCACTGAGGCCGTTCGAAAGAGTTTTGGGAGAAGGAGTGGGTAGAAGGAACAAAACTATACACCAGGTGGACTAAGGGGGAAAAAAAAAAAAAAAAAAAAAAAGACTAAAGATGCTTTTCTGAAAGATGCAGGTGAAAAAAGGGAAAATTAGGGCTGTTATCAGTCCTATATGAGTAGGAGGTGTGTGAGGTTTTTTCCCCCTGATAAATCAAGCCTTTTCAGGTGGTGCAACTCCAGAGAAAGGCCAGCCAGGTGTGAGTGTTACAGTTTGTGAAACCCTCTGCTGCTGCCTCAGTGAATAAAGAACTTCTCTAGTGAAACTTTTCAGAGGAGCAATGTTTGTTAAGCTGTCTCAATTTACCATGGTGTTATCTTTGGTGTGTAGACATAAACTGGTTTCTTTTTTAATAGGAAGTCATAATGAGTAATTTCTAATGGAGTGATGAAGCAAAATTTCCAAAGAGTACAGCTGTGAGAAGCATCAAGACCAGTAACGTGAAGAATTATGTATTTTTTCCTACTCTGGCTAATCAGTGATTATGAAAGAGTGATGAGAAGGCTGATTTGCATGAGAAATAGCATTAGGATAATGCAGCAGTTTCACAATTTTCTAAGTTCAAAAAGCCCAGTAAAGCTGTTTTCCAAAAGCTTTCCACTCTCCTGCCCTTCTAAATTCCAGACACTATCAAGCCATGGAAATGCCCGAATGTCACAAGGCAGGCAGTTCTTCCTGGTTTTTACCTAGGTGGAAGTGGTAAGACCTGAAAATCCTTAAATATTTATCACTCACATTATAAAAAATTGTGTAAATCTGTTTGTCTTCCAGATGTCATCAGGCAGGGTGAGAGACGAGGAGACCTTCAGGCCAGCTGAATAATTTGCCCCCAGCATGTGCCGGAACGCAGACAAAACAGGATGTTTTATCCCCAATTTATGGATAGAAAAATTGAGGGGAGGAAGTGAAGGCATTCATTTTTCAAGTGTAGAAGTACTCATTTGTAAGCAGGCAATTAAGTCTTGAACATTTTTTCCCTTTTTTTGAGGAAAAGGACCATGTATATACAGTTCTCATTGAAATTACACTTGAGGCACCCAAGCAGAAGGACTTTGGCCATACTCTTTTGGGGTCCCGCATCCCTAATCGCATGTTCTAATTGGCCAGTAGTCTGTGGACAGATATTGTAACAGTTCCTTTAGAATATTTTTCTACTTCTCACTCATTTGCATACTAATGGCATAAAAATAGGCACTTCCTGCGAGTAATTAGTTGGAGCCCAGAATTTAAAGAAAGAAAAAGACCACAGCATTATGGTAGATGGATAGTACTGAGGAAGCTGCAGAAAAGAGTCACTTCTCTGGAGCTCAGAGAGTGCCTTTAGAGTTCAAGGCTGGCAGCTCTGTTACCTCTGTGTGACAGGGTTTAACTGTTTGCTTGGCCTAATAACTTTGCCTCTAATGAGACCCTCTAACTTTTTTCATGGCAAATCAGTCTATCTGTACTGCATGCTGTCTTGCTGCTGTAAAGGGTTTTTTTATTTTGCCTTTTTCCCAGAAAGAATAATGCTAGTGGTGAAGTCTGCACCATGACTGTAGTTTCTTGTGGAACACTGCGACTCAGACCAGCACGGTCTGCTCAAGGGTGCTTCACCTAATGTGGCACTGTGGAACTCTTAACCCCATCCAGACCAGTCATGTGAAGCTCTAGGTTAAAAAAGCATGTTAAGAGCTGAAGAGCCTTTGGTGTGTGTATGCGCTTATTTGATTTCTCTGTGTAGGTCATAGATTTGAGTGCAAACCAAGTTGGTATAGCTGTAATTTTACCTTTTCTGATGGCAACATAGGTAGCTTTTATTTAACATATCAGGTTTTTCAGTCAAATACATAAGAGTATTCTGCATTGAAGACATTTCTCCATGTTTACCCTACTAGTGATATCTATGGAAAGGTGAAAAACAGAAGTGTGGATTTACCCATCCAACCCTGAAGTACAGCAGTAACTTCAATGAAACAGGGAAAGGGTATTTTGATACTTTCATTCTTCTAACTTCTTTGGAGATATTACAGATCACATTCTCCAGGGCTATTGAACAGATATCTTCAATGCAGAATTAAATGCAGAAACTCCCCCTGCGGTGTTACTTACAAAAAATTTCAGCAATTGCTGTTTGCCATATACAGTCAAACAATATTGAACTCCAGCAATACAGTATAAAGGCTCATGAGACAGTTAATAATGTACTTTCAACCTATTTACCTATTCCAATAGCAAAGTAATGACTTTCTCTGATACATTGACTGTAACTGTTAGTTTTTTTAGAGCCACTGCTCTCAAAGAACCATGGGATGGACCAGATAAATTAGGTCTGTACTCTTTAAAAGTTGACACTTGCACTGCAGCAGTAAGTGTTTGGTTCCCTTAATGGGATCCAGAATGATAAAATCATAGAATAGTTTGAGTTGGACACTTTCCACTGAACCAGGTTGCTCAAAGCCCTGGTTTTGAGCACTTCCAGGAATGGGGCAGCCGCAACTTCTTTAGACAACCTGTGTCAGAGCCTCACCACCCTCACAGAACTTCTTCCTAATATCTAATCAAAATCTTCCATCTTTCAGTTTAAAACCATTCCCTATACCTTGTTCTATTCCTGTATGCCCTTTTATAAAGCCCCTCTCTAGCTTTCATGTGGGCCCACTTAGGCACTGGAAGCTGCTCTAAGGTCTCCCTGTAGCCTCTCTTCCTCAGGCTGAACAAAGCCCAGCTCTCTCATCCTGTTTCCATAGGACAGGTGCTCCAACCCTCATAGCATCTTCGTGGCTTTCTCTGAACTTACTCCAACAGGTCAACATCCTTCTTATGCTAGGATGAATGAAAGTAAGATATTTATTTAGACCTAGGGAATGCCTGAGGAGATTTTATGGTCTTTGCAAATGTGAAATACCCACTTCAAATAAAGTTAATATACTCATTGCATCAACACAACTGTGTCCACATGTGTAATCTTGAGTGAGTGGCACTGTCAAACAGTTGGGGTGACTCTTTGATTGATCTGTGAGGCTGCGGTTGCAATGAAAGACTGCAGCATGGAGAGGAAGCTTCCCTATGCTTTAAACATTCACCGTGTAAAATCCTTTTCCAAGGACATCTTTTTGTAGCTGCTCCTTCTCTGAGTGAACAAGGGTATATGTTGCATGACAGCCTAATAAGTGAAGCACTTGCCAAGGAAATGGAATATTTTTGTTGAAAATCTTTTGCCACTTGGTAAGTATCAAAATTATTGTCTCCCCTGTCTTGTGACGAGCTCTTCTGCTCCAGATCAAGAGGTGGAGAAAGGAATGAAACTTTGGGGGTGGCTGATGCTGAGCTAATGAAAGTAAGCCTGAGTCTACACCACAGTGGTCAGGGCACTCAGTGGGGGCATCCTCTTTGTTTAGTCTCCACTAGAAAAGTGGTTTGGATGTTTTTTACACCTTTTCATTTCCCTTTCTCTCTCTCTATCCCACTTTCTTGTTAATCTTAGTGTCATGCACATATGAAAGTCTCTATTACATTGTGCTGAACTTAGAATTTAAATCATGTCACATTTTTATTAATTTTTGAAAGCAAACCTTATAAAGCTTGTGTCCAGCAGAGCTACATTACTGGAAAATATTTTCCTGAAAACTTTAAGACTCTGGTTTATTAAGCACAGAGCCTTAAGACGATTGGGTATATTTCATTAGTAGGTTTATAAAGAGTGCAGACTGGGTAAACAACAGTGACAGCTTGGGGAAGTATATGCACCTGTTTATTAAAAAAACGTTAACAAGGGCAAATCTAAAATAAGAACATGTACGACAACCCAATTTTCAGCAAATTTTTATGCATGCCTACACTTAAGGTTACCAGTGTTATTGGCAATTTCCCTGTCTCTTTTCTCTCTCAGAAGTATGCGGCAACTGATGAGCACGGAGCATCTGTGGCAAAGGAAAAAACACACCATCTTCAAATTTTGAGGAGCAAACATGACCCTTTCTGTTTCTGCTGTTTCCCACCCACATTCAGTTAGTGTAAGAGAAGAAGGAATATGAAAGAGCAAAACCAAAAAACAAGACAGAAGTATTTTCTTTGAATGGAAGGACCAAAGAATGTATTGTTTTCTCAATCACAAGTAAGCACTTTTGTTGCTGTTTCTGCTCTACATCATAAGTGACAGCAAGTTTTCTATATTTTACTAGTATAACTTAGAAGAGGTCACATTTTTAAAAGTCCTTCTGCAAAAGTGACTCTTCTGTTTGGATGTACGCAAATTCTACAGTGCTTATGAAATTTGTAATTTACAAATAGGTATAAGCATGTGGAAAATTATGATTAAATGTTTATATATATTCTTCAAGTTTGCAGAATTAATCAACCAAGAATGTACAAAACCTACAAATGCTGTGTTGAAACTTGGCTCTGAAAAGATTTATGAATTAGCCATGTATAGCAGCTTTCACTCAAGGATGCTAAATACACTTAATTTTTATTAATAATGAATAATGTTTAAGATTTACATGATAGTATTATTCCCCCAGAATAGCATTTTAAAAGTATATCCAAATCTTGCAAGGACCTTATGCCTGTTGGTACTTATGCCCATTCACATTTACTGTAGTGGTGCTTTTTATGAGCATAAAAGACTGCCAGCCTGGAGCCCCTCCAGGATTAGATCTTAGTCCCCAAAGATATGTAAGTGCTAACATCTCCTTTTTACAAATTGAAAAGTGGAAAATACATGGGTAAATGCATGCAAGTTTGCACATCAGTTAATAGTCATAAAATCATAGAACCATAGAATGGTTTGGGTTGGAAGTGATCTTAAAGATCACCTAGTTCCAATCCCCCTACCATAGGCAGGGACACCTTCCACTTCCAGGTTGCTCAAAGCCCCATCCAACCTGACCTTGAACACTCCAGGAATGAGGCAATGACAATGATGATGATGGTAATAATAATAATGATGATGATAATAAATGTCAATAATAACAACGACAATAATAATAATGGAGTAATAATTTTAAGTTTAGGCTCCAAACTTGTTAAGTATGTTGTAAGGACAGTCACTATCCCTTCCTGGAGTCCTCTTCATGTCAATAGTTAATCCAAGTATTGCTGAAGATAAATCCAAGCCCTGGACCTGACTGTGAGTCCTGTGTTTCAGTTTAAGGACAGATAAGGCATAGCATACATCCCTTAAACATGTTTGGTTACTTCTTTTATCATGAACTGAAGCAAAGGGTCTTTGAACAGTTCTCATAATGCAGAAGGGAAAAAAAAAGAGTGCTTTACTTCAGTATACCTTTTACTAGAGCTGGGTACAATAGGATGTGATTATTTTAGGAACATTAAAAATACCTACTATCTTCCTCCCATGCTAGGTAGAATAGTATTATGAAGTACTTTTGCTTTGTAATTTTCTAAAATGAAAAATCCTGATTTAACCAAACCTCTTCAGGAGGAAGTTGGCTGATATTATCTTACTTCCCTCATTTCTTATTGTGGAATTTTCAAGAGAATGCCAGTTGTTGCTACTTGTCATCTCTACTTTCTAGTCTATAATATTGCTTGTTAAAGACAATAAATATTAACCAGAAAACTACTCAAAAACTGACCAATATGCAGAATTTGAGTGTGTAGGTAATAACACAATGACAACATAAATCTAGTTTTGCATTCTTTACTTAACTGCATATGCACACATGCGCACACACAGGAATTATACCTTCTGAAAAACAACTCTTTATTTGTCTTCATGATATTTATTCAGCAAAATTTGTAAAGATTTTATATTTCTCAGGTATTAAACTACACAAGCAAAAGAATATCTCTGCTTGTCTGTCAGAGGACTCCAGCAAGAGTCATTGACACAAGGTATTGCCAGAAGTGGGAAAGCTGGGAACTGCAGTATGAAGTGCCAAGGCTGACGATCACTCAGACACTTTGGACTCCAGACAGAAGGCCTATTTCATCCCACATGCATAGTATTAAAAGCGTATAAGATACCGTGCTTGCCTCTGAACTGATGAAGAGATCCTGAGGCCAGTCCTCCCTGCAGTGGCATGTATTGGTGGTTCAGCAGAGGTTTTACAGCTGCACGATGCTCAGTCACTCTGCTAGGTGTGAGCTAATGTACAGCTAATTCCTCTCTGGGGAACTTTTTCTGGGTTTCAGAGGGGACCCTTTCAGTATTTCTAATGATAGTTTTGGCTACAAAGCCTGGCAGCATTACAGAGTTGTTGTGGGCTCTGATACCAAAGAAATGTAGCCTAAAGAGCCGTAGCAAAAAACTTTGTACCACTGCTACCCTCTACTCAAAAAGGCAAAGGTATAAGTACACAAAAAGAAATAAAAAATATCAAACTCTGTGAGCAGATTAACAAAGCTGTTTGTTATTACAGACAAAAGCTGCAGGGAAAAAAATTAAGAGGAAATGGGCTGTATTACTGTGAGTTGGCACAGAAACAAAATACCAGGCTGCAATTTATGTATAGCAATTGTTCACGAAGCATTCTTTGGGTTTTGATAGTGACTCGTGTTCTTTGTGACCTTTGATGTACAGGATGGGCTGGTAGAAGACAAAGGAAGCCACAGTAAGAATATAAAACTTTATTAACTCTAAGATTTTGTTGGTTTGTTTGCTTGGGGTGTTTTTATTCCTCACTGATCAGTAGTATCTCTGGTAAAGACTACCAGAGACATTTACCTTTAGTCCTCACAGATTTTGTCATCTCTTCCAGGCTTTTGCAGTTGAAAAAACAGTTCTGGTTTAGCTGAAAAATAGCTTTGGTCTTAAAAAGGAAATTTGTTAAACAATTGGTTTCTGACATTGATTACTGAGTTCTGAAAAATAAGATAACTGATTGAAACACTACTGTGCTAGTAGCCCAGGTAATGAGCGGTGATAGGCCCTCCATTATTCAGAACAGATGGAAAAGTTATGGAGAAGATATTCGTCTGAGTGAATATTTAATGTTTTAAAGAAAATTATGGAAAAAACCTTCCATAGAGTCATCAGAGTTGACACAACGGACTCTTCAGCACCATTAAGTTCCATTATGTAAATCCACAGTGATGTCAGGCAGACATTGTCAGGTTTGATACACCCCAAATTTGACCTAATTAGCCATTTGGTTGTTACTTTTCTCAAAGCTTGTGCAACTCAGCTTGGTTCAGGATATAGATGCTAATTGAACGCATAACCTACAGGTGCTAAAGAATTCTTACAAAGGAAGGTCTATCCTATTAGGAATGCAAGTGAAGGCTCAGGGTCATTGGCTCAGATAGTCGGGATGCAAATAAAATCCTAATTACACCTCCCTTCACATCACCATTTTGCTTCCAGGAGCGAAATTCAAATCCAGAATAAATCAATGCAATCTAATAGGTATTTGCCAACAGAAGCCACTCCATCTTCAGTCAGTTGAACAGGGAAAGGATGTTTTCTTAAGCTTTTAGAAAGCTGACACTACAAAACGAAGACCCTGCAGTGGTTTGCTCTACCCCCCAGTAACAGACATACTCCTGTGCAAATCACAGTTGAAATTTTCTCTTGTTCATACACCCACCAGCCAACATCCAGCTTGCTCATTTGTAGGTGACTGCTGCTATGTGACATGCTCCAGGTTTGTCTTCCATGTTTCCCATTTCTGTCCATGTATCCCCAGCCTAAAATCATCTCCTTTACACTCAAGTCTTCGTCTCAACCATTTGACAAGCAGCAATACAATAAATTTTTATTGTGACTGTACCTTGGCCCAGATGCCTTAATGTAAACACTCTATCTTTTCTGCTGTTTCCCCGCAATCCCCTAACCAAAATGAAAAAATATAAAGAGCTGCAAAGCCTCTCAGTTTCCTGGCTTTCATCTTTTTATACCAAAGCCTTTGTGTTAATTTTGCATAGCTATTTTTACATGAGGAATAATATCCTGAATTACTGCTGTCACATGCACTTAAGAATCCCGCCTCACCATCCTCAAGTCATCTGGCAACCTGATAGTGTTTTCTGCTCCTTCCCTCACATCAGCACTGCAGAGAGCCTTGCTAAAAGTTTTACATCTGAAAAAGCAGATGATTTGGCAACACCTTCCTATAGAATTTTTTTTCTTTTTAAAGAAATGCGCCTGTCTTTGAGTAAACTTTTCTTTCCAACTGTTCTTTTTTGTCAGCTTGCCAGCTCTACTTCCAGTATTGTTCTGCAGAGATTGCTGGAAGGAAAAATGAGAAAAGGTAGAGAACTGGAGGAAAGGGAAAAAAGGTTGAGAGGGTATTTAAAGCCTGGGGAGCCTAGCATGGGAAGAGAGATAGGCTTAGGAAACAGGGAATAAAATGGTGGAGTGAGAGATAAACAAGAACATAAAGGATAAGGGATTAGAGAGATAAGGAGTTCAAGAGATGAAATGTGAATAAAGGAAAACAAGAAAAATAAGGATGGAAGGAAAGAAGTGACAGGAGTAAGACGTGTAAACAATTAACTAAGAAAATATTGCTTATTTTAGTGAAAGAAAATTATGGTATCGTTATTATTCTCTGGTTTATTAGTTCAGAAGAATTTTTTATACTAAGAGCTGACATTTGGGTAGTACTACCGAACAATGATAAATAGAAGCCTTCCAGTTGTTGAATTAACCCATTCTGAATTTGGTTAATTAATATGTCATTCAGACAACTAAAATTTGGACAAGAAAACAAAGCAATAAAAAAATATTAACAGTTACAGTTCAAAGTGCAGATCTGAAAGAAGTCTTCGCAGTATTTGCAGTTACATCCATCAGCTCAGTGATAATCACTCCAGCACAGAGGGACCTGCTCACTAACACTGTGCTGCAGATTAATACCGGAGCTGAGAAGTGCAAAAATACTTGAAGTCAGTGCTGAGTTCAAGTTTCAACATTGCCCACTGACCAGCAAAAAATTTGCTCAAAGTTAGCATTTGTCTGTGAAAGTATTTCACAGTATTTCCACCATTCCGCCCTCCCCCATCTGGGTGTTTATCAGGTCTCAGTTTCTGCCTGATATGCCTTAACTGTTCACATAGGTTACATAATGTGGTAGAACCTAGATAATACTGCTTGTTTTCCCTGATTGTCTGAACATATATCATCAGGAAGCTGAAATTTAGTCAAATCCACAGTAAATTTTTTTTTTTACTTTTATTTCTGGAAAGGGTACATATACCTACAAGTCTAATGGGCAGCATCAAAAAAACTCAACATTTCTCATTAGTTTCTGTGTTTGACTCTGATTAGAAGTCACTAAACATCTCATTAACTAGTTTAGCTATAATTCTTCCTTTTCCAGTGCCCTTAAACATGTATAAAATAGTTCAGGTCTATAGGGAAAATGTCTCTTGAGGTCAGTAACTTAGTGTATGAAACCTAAAGTCTTCATATTTGAAGGAAGGGAAACTTTGAGGTCCTCTAATTTGCAAGTTTACAGGAAGCTTTTTTTTCTTTTAATATATTTTGGCAAGCAGTCATTATGCCACCAATTTTCAGGTTTTTCTTTCCTTCACGCCCAAGGTCTTTGCTGACTTGACTGACTGTGTGGATCCCCGACATTCCTACCCAACATGCAATGGAAATGTGAGGCTATGGAGGGTAACCCTGGAAGCACCATATAGCTTTCTAGAGGGGGGATGTGTGAGCAAACATAAATCTAAATCTCAGGAAGTTGAGAGATTTAACTTCCTGCATGGAGACCCTTCTTTGTTCTTGTGTTACAACCTGCCTTTCATTTCTGTTATGCAGAAAGACCTTTTGAAAGCTCATGCACCTTTTGAAGGTGCCCTGAAAAATGGAGCCAGAACAAACGAGGTCATCTTCTGCTCCACAAAGGGCAGAGCATCAGCAGTCAGTGGTGAAATAATTCTTTTTCTATGCACTCTGTTCCTTGATTTTCTGACTGGCTGAGGTGCAGATTGAACTGAAGGAAGTTTCCATTAGAGCACAGGGTGTTCTTTGACTGCTGCAGACGCATGCAGCCCTGCAGGCTTCTGAGCAGGACTCAGGCTGTCATGAAGGTTTTTGAAGATACAGTCAAGGTATTATATATATCTTTTCCTCATATTTGATGGGACAGTCCCCCAAAAGGATTTCTCCCTCCATAGCATCCACAAAGAAGAGAAAATGAAGCCTTTAACAAGGGCTGGTCCCAATTCTGGTGCTATCTATTCCTGTTAAGTCTGTCAAAGGAAGAGAATCTGAAGATTTACATGTTTCGGTTCAGAACAAAACATAAGTTAATAGGTGTAAAATTGGATTTGCTTAAAAGCAGAAAAAAAAACACATTAAAACGACCCTAAACCCTGTGAACCCAAACTGGGCAGCCTAAAGCACCTAAGAACTGTAGTAAGTAGTCATGTATTTTACAAAAGGACCCAAGCCGCAGGTCCTCTGCTGAAGCATTTGAGGTGTTACAATGAGAAACCACCAGGAACAAACAGCAATTTAAGCATCCTAAATTGCATTCTGTAAAGTCTCAGCTCGCCAAATATCTCAATGAGAAAGGATGTGAAAGATGGGCTCTCATTCATTCTAATTCAACCCAGATTCTAGGATTATCTGTTAAAAATAGGACATTTTCTATTCTATAATAATAATAATTTTCCACAGACAGCTGTTGATGTGCCCATAGGTTCACAATAGCTCTTTTTATAGTGGATTGTAATAACAATTTCTTCAACTATGTCTTTGAATACAGAGCTGTACAAGCTATTCACAGTGAACACTTTAATCAGTGAATTTCAGCTTTTATTCTGTCTGTAAATTGTTACAAATGTTACATGCAGACATTTGATATAAATAAACTTTGCCCAGCCACTTTGTTCACAACATGCTTTTGCTTTGGTGTTTCAATATTCATTATTACCACTGCACAACTGATCACCTTAGTTGAGCAGTGTTGTTTGTTCTGGGAAAGAAGCAGTAATCAAGAGGACATGGAGCCGTGATGATCTGGTGGATAAGGTGTGCAGTTAACTTAGGAGGAGCAAGACCACAAGACTAAAGAAGTTTTTAAGGCCTATTTTAATATTTCCTTTCCAGTTCCCCTGACTCAGACCTTGCTTGTAACATCACTATGAGAACAAAGAGGCCACTTGAACATTATAGGTTGAGGTCAAATTGAAAATTAATGATCTCTTATCACATTCAGACAAAGCTCCAGCTGCAGAGGGTGGGGTTGGGTGCTTTTCTGGTTTATTTGATTGCCACTGAATCAGGGCTCTGAACAGGGCTTGCCTAGTCAGAGCTGCAAAACATGAGCTCACATGCCATTTTCCAAGTCCCTTAGTTGTGCCCATGCCAGAGCCTGGCCTGGCAATCCTTTACATGGCTGGTGTCTTCAGTGAGAGCAAATGGAGTACAAGTTTAATATCTTAATGAAACAAATGTCAGACATTTGTTTTATATGAATAAAACATCTTTGGCATAAACCTCAGTGAAAAACAAATTCCAAAAAGGTTGTAAATCAGAATTCAGCTTTCAATGCACCAAAATGTGTGTGTGAAAAATTATTCTGAAGAGCCATCTCTATCTAAACTAAATCTTTTGGCAATGTCCTGTCAGTGCAGGAGAAAATGCATTTAATGTGCACATATGCGCAAGGAGTGACTCAGAATGATGTACAAGTGTTACTTTGTGTACTTTAAAAGAAATACCTGGAAGTCAGGAAATAAGGCTTCACAGTTCAGCAGATTTGTCTGAGGATAGATGTTCTGGTTTTGAAGCTGTTTTTTCCCCAGAGTGCTGTAAAGATATCTCATGGAAACAAATACAGTCTGGGTCAACTGACATCTCTTGGACTATTGCACAAACTGTAGTTTTATTTGGTATTTATGGGAGAAGAGTTTCAGGAAGCAAACGTGACTACTAGCAGGCAAACGACTGAGTATTAGATTGATATCTGTAGCTCCTGGATCAAGACCTGTAACCTAAGAACACACTCATTAATCTATATAAAAGTCCATGCATTTCCTTAAGTAGTCACAACAGTTTAATTGCTTCTTAATATTCACATAAATGAGTTCTTTTTTGTACAAAGGCCAGTAATCTCAAATACTTGTACCAATCTGTATTCAAGCAGAGAAATCATCCAAAGTCTCCAGTTTCCTGTTTATAAGAGTTTGGGCTGCCCAGACGAAACACAGCAGCAGGCACAATAGCGTAGAACTCACACGATTCTTATGGCATCCCTGAGGCCAGATTATCTTAGCTAAAGGTAATATCGCTCCAACTTGCTCTCTTAGTGTTGGAGCTGGCAACTTCAAAATTATCTGATCTGGATTTGTAATGCCGGTGCTTAAATGCGTAATGAAACGGCACTAGAGAATCATGGAATCATAGAATGGTTTGGGTTGGAAGGGACCTTTAAGTGTCATATTTCCCTCTAGAGAAGGTTGCTGAAAGCCCCATCCAACCTGGCATTGAAAGTTTCCAGAGATGTCCCTATCTTCCTTCTAAGCCTTCTTCAAGTACTGAAAGGTCGCACCTTTGCCCATCATTAGCATACTCTATTTTCCTGTTAATATACACAAATTGAAAACACAACCTTGGGTCAGCTACTGTTAGGCTTTCTGTCCTTGAGGGGGTTTGTTGGGCTAGTCTGCCCTTTGGAAAACTTCCAGAAGGGAAGAACATATTTTCCCAAAGACAGCATCGGGTTCTGGTTTTCGTTTGCTAGAAAGAAGTCTAGCTCTGTCAGGTATAGTGATTGAGATTTCTTGGAAATCTCTTATGAGGAGGCTTGAAATGAGAAGACAGAAAAATAATAGAGGACCTTACCAGAACAGTAGATCAGATATAGCTCTTGGTCACCATGGTGAAGTGGGAATCCAGCTCAAACAGAGCAACAGACTGTCTTCCACTAACTAGACCGTGATGCTCCAGTTCATCCTACTGCAGGGCATCTGTGAAACAGTGCTGAGCACCACTCATGAATTATTACATAGTAGGTCACAGTGTTGACAAACGTTTTCAATTTTTTTCTGAAGTGCCACTCATAGCTGACTTTCCCATGTTCTTCCCTGTTGCTACCCCAGTGTAAACAGTGCAGGCATGTACAGGAGCCACTCTCCCTTTCTTCAAAATGGTATTGTTGGGGTTCTGAGGATGACTAATATCTCCTGTTTAGAGACTGCTAGCTGCTTGAATCCTAACATAATTTAGATGACAGGGTTCAGGAGACTGGAGAATTTCATGTTGCCAAGCTACTAAAGAAAATAAAAAGAAGACTTTTCATGAGGTGCTTCATAATTTCTCTCCTTGCCTCTACCATTGCAGCCTGTAATTCTGCTACCCTGATTTTCCCACTGTGTTTACAAGAAACACTTCGTGTATTCACCTTATGCATCTGAAGCTTGAAAGCATGGTGCCCACAAGAAGAAGAAGAGGAAGGAAGCAATTAGCGATTTAGTCATTCCCTGGACTGGCTTGCCTTTAAACAACTGTGTTGTTATGGGAGGTTCCCTACAGAAATTCCCACTTGGGCACCTAGCCCCCTCTCCATACCTATAGCGTATATACATATATATACACACACACACACGCGGGGAGGTTATATACACATACATAATGTGTGTGTATATACATATATATATAACTCCCAGCTGTATTTTCGCTAACTGCCTTCGTCCTGTGCGCACTCAGATAATCTTTTGAAAAATCCTGTTGCAGTTATATGCCACTAATTTCAGTCTGAATTTGAGCCCATTAAAGAAGTAGGGGAAGATACCCAATTCTAGAAGTCCTTTTAATCACAAGATTAAAAGATACAAGCATAAAATGGTCGCCTGTCTATAAACTGAAGCTGGAAAAGTTGTATCAGAAATGAGGTGTAAATTTTTAACATTGCACATAATTTAGCTGTTAAAACAGTTTAATATTTGGATACTACACATGGGATGTGGGATAATTTTTGTCACTTGAAGTCTTTAAGCTGGAAAACTTCCTAGAAGATATGTTCTAGCTCAACCACAAGCACCTGAACTGCAGACTCTTAAACTCAAAATTGAGGTAGTCTGTGTAAATGCCTCTGATCTTCCTCACTCAGGCTGGTAGGCTGGAGAACTGTGATGGCCTCAAAATCTTTGAGAACACTTAATCTTTTCTGCTTGGTGTTTCAAAAGGAGCTGTCACAGCACAATCAATTAAGATAAGATGAAAAAGGTGCAGCAAATAAAACTGCAGTCAATTAAAGACTGAAGGTGAAAGAGATACATACCCTACAGAAGATGAAGTGAATTGTAGCAATTAAACAGAATGCTCCTGATAAATAACGAATCATATTCCAAATTTGATTTAAAAAAATGATATTTTAGATATAACACATGAAGGAAAAGAATTCAAATAGCTGTGGAAGACATAAATACCCATTTTTGAAAATATATTCAGCCGAACAGCTGTCACAGTAACCTTTGCAACAAAAAGTGTTTAGGAGGATCTTTATTGGAGAATACAACATTAAGTGGTATATTTCTTCAGAAATATGGCACTATTACTCATTTTAAACTGGAAAGATTTGACAAGAATGGGAAAATTCAGCTGTGCCAGCCTAGCAGGTGTGAGGGAAAGAACAGTTTCAAAGCAAAGCTCACAGTCCTTTTCAACATTGTGCCCTTTTGGAGCTCCTTGCTATGAGTTTTACCCAGTGGCAGCTATTTTGTACCAGCCCGTGGATTAGCAGGTGATCTTTTGAGTAGTTTCTGGGGGAAAAAATTACATGTGGCTTTTTGTGGAGTTGTTAGTGGAACAAGAGCTCTCCTAGATTATGCTCATCCTTTATTTTTTCTTGTTTTCTTGATAAACGGAGAATGTTTTTTTAAATTATTAAATTATTATCAGCAGAGAATATATTACTGAGTTATGTGGAAGCGTGGTCACTTCAGTTTGCGGAATACTGAGAACAGATATAGTAATTGAAGTTGAAAAGCAACTTCAGCTACATTCTTATGTTTAAATGCTAAACTGGGCTTCTTCTTGTCTCCATCTGAACATGAAAATGAAGAGGCAGAAAAATCTGCCCCTCTCCAGCTAACTAGTCCCACTGCTGCTGAGTGGTTTTGTTACAGTAAATGTAAAACTTGTTGCTGTAGGAATCAACAAGATGCTGACTGCAGTGGTTAAAGCTAATTTCTCATAACTGGTCCGACAAGTCCTATTGGAAGAAGATGTGGGTAGATTCTGATAACAAGAAATGCTTCTGAAATTAATAAACATCACTTAATCTATATACTCTAAGCTGAGCTCATTTTCCCTTAGTATCCTTGTGTGGCAACAAGGAAAGTTTGCAAGATGGGAGTTTAGATCTAAAATGAGGAAAACTATTAAAAGGAGATAAAAAAAATGTTTATGGTGAAAACCACCAGAGTAAGACATTTACACAAATAGGAAAGAAATACCTACAGTCATGGTACTGTGTTTCAGTTGCAACCAATGAGGAAGTATCCTCTCTGCATGCTGGAACCATTCTTCCCACCTCTTTTCATCCTATGCACTGCCTTATTGCTTGTTGTCAAAATTACCAAAATTTCAGGAATATATTCATGAAGGTCCACATTGTGCTGCTAAGAAAAAATCCTGATAAGTTTGGTAGTATAACTGGCAATTACTTCCATTCTAGTTTTTGCCCTGCCTCTGGTCTTATAAATTATAATATACAATAATATAATATGGTCTTTACTTATAAGTGTAATATGAAAACTAGGCCTTTAGATGATCTACAAGACTAGAGCTTCTCTGTTACCTGGTCTCTCATCCTATACTGCTTGATTTTGTTCTTACCAGATTTCATTTTGCCTTATTTTAAGCTGTGGCATAGAGATTTTATATGCCATAGAAAACCACCGAGCAATGGATTTTACTGAAGGAACAGTTCTTTTGATCTCTTTATACCCTGCCAGAAGAGGCAAAAGTTGATGATTGCAAATTCTCCCAGTGAATTTTTACTACAGTTCTATTACACTTTGGTCAGTTGATATAAATAACCTTATTTCACTCTTTCTGTAACCTGAACTGCAGAAAATCCTAATGTTGACCATCATCACACCAGGATAATGAGCAATTAGTTTTTAAGTATGGTCTGACTCATTCTCTCTCTTATGATCTCCATTAAACTATGGCAGAGAAATCCTTCCCAGATCTGCAGTACTGTTACTGCCTTATTTAAGTCTTATCTTCCTTGTGCATAAAATCCTGTGTATTCTATTCTGTGTGAGTTAATATTTATCACTTTAAAATTATTTCTTGCTTTAAACTTACATTTTTCTTGAAACCTGGCGTTATGTTTAGTTCATCACTGGCTGTGAAAAAAGCAGCCAGGTTGGAAGGAAATTAATATAGAAGTCAGAAGTAATTAAAACTCAGCAGTGGCCAGACACTTCTGAAGAATGCAGATGACTACCTGTGTCTACATATGCAGTGCATTTGTCTAAGTTACTGGTGTGTGAAAAGCAAGGAAGAGAAAGGAAGCTACTCTTGCTGCCGTTAACTACAGCAGATGCTGCTTGACGCCTGCTATAACACAGAAATATACTCTCATGCCTTTATAGCAGCCATGTAAACCCTTTCTGTCCTACCTCTTGTGCCCTTCATTTCAGACCTCTGGCCTTGCATTTCCTGTGGTGTCCTATAATGAATAAATAAATAGATGAGTAAGTGATCATGTGAGACTCCAAGTTATTGCTTGGAGAAGATGATAGTGGAGAAGACACTGCTCAGAGGTGCTCCACAGAGGGCAGTTTAGAATTCTCTGTTTCTCTCTGTTTTTAATTAATAGCCTTGTACTGAAGATGAAATGTATTCAATTTGTGAACAGTGTAAAAGAATGCCACACTACAAGATCAGTTATATACATAGCAGTACAATTATCATCCTCTGCTGACAAATGTACCATGATATTGATAAAAAAGCAATAACTTTAATGTACATGTCAAAATCAGCCACGATGGCGTATTAGAGATTCTTAAACGAACGTAAATATCTAATGCTCAGCCTGCAATGTTCATTTGTACTATGGCAGATGAAGGTATAGGCTGAAGAATTAATTTAAAACACAATACTCTGATATTCATTGGGTCTAAGCTATATATCTCCGCAAACATTCATGAAAGTGTGAGGTACTAGTTCCCCACCCCAGGACCAGGCTATAGAGAACTGATGATGTTCAGCTAGCTAAAACTCTTAAGTGTCCCTAGGACCTGATTCCAGCCCAAATCAGCCAGCTTATCCATGACCATCTTTCCTGTTTCCAAGAAGAGAGTGGGGCTCTGCAGACTGCCTGGGTTGCGGACACCTCCCCCCCACATTGAGACAAGTTGAGAGCAGAGCGATGGTGCATTTTCCCAATGGTGAAGTGGGTTGTGGGCTGGTTAGTCTGTCTTTTATGAAAAAGTCTCTATCACATTAACACATCTGCTGATTTTTGCGTATTTTTATAAGGGCAAGGGAGACTGGTGGCAGTCTCAGATAGATACTGTTTCCTCCTTCATTCATCAGCTTTCTTACCTTTCTTACACATTTAGAAATTTAAAGAAACAAGTTATGAACAATCTAGTTTGGAAATGCCTTAGATTAAAACAGACCCATTCCTATGGTTGTGGAGCTTGTAAGGATGGTGAAAGGCACAGGGCTGAAGTACTGACACAAGTGGTGATCAGCCCAAGAACCCACCACAGCCTTTCCCATGTGCTGCACCAAAGTCTTGGGCATCCCATTGGGCATTGGCACTGCAGCATCCACTGACCTTCATGGAGGCCATGTGGAATCAACTGCTTCTCCATCTTTCTTATGAAGGCACAATCACAACAGCCCCTGTATGAGGACTGATTCGGCCAAAGGGGGTTTCCCACCCATGCCAGCAGGAGAGAGGCTAATGCTTTTGGATTACTTCCAACAAGTTGGACAACCAAGAGGAATTAGAGATGTGTGTACGTCTAAGGGGGTATGATATAACAGGCATCACAGAAACATGGTGGGATGGCTCCTATGACTGGAGTGTTGGAATGGAAGGTTAC
>WYDI02024367.1:50738-53238 GCA_009867235.2 Psittacus erithacus
GCTCAGAATGTTCTTGCTCAGTCTAAACATTCTAAGCAGTAGCTACAAACATCGGTGTTATCACCGCTGTTCCCAGATCAAAATCAAAAACACAGCACTGCACCAGCTACTAAGAAGGAGAAAAATGACTGCTACTGCTGAACCCAGGACAGATATAAAGGGAGACCTTTACATTATGTGCTTCAAAATACTATAATATTTGCTTCATTGGGTAAAAATATTTAACCACCTTTGTTAAGGATTAATATCCGTACTCCCATTTGGCTGGACTTACGTACATAAATGTCTTCATTTGTGGTTCAGTTGAACTTACAAACTACCCTAATGACTTCAGTGTTGTCACCCTAAAGTTACAATGGGTTGTTCAGTAAGACTTAGGTTTTGCTTTTAATATTCAGGCAAGTAATGCTGCTCATGTGAATTGAAGTTTGTTGTTTAATGACTTCACTGTTTGCAGATTTGGGCCTAAAGATGTTTCTTTATTTGCAATATGAATGAGCAAACCTATTCTTAACAGCAAAAGGAACGAACAGCATTGTGTGGCGTGACAGTGGTTGGTGCTGTGACATTTTAAAGTTGCCGTTGTGGTAATTAAGGCCTTGATAATTCAGTCTTGAAATCAGATGTTGAGTAATCTCCTGGTGTTACTCATGTGCTTAAGTTGAGCTTAGGTGCAATTTTTTGCATTCTTTTGTAAGAATACCAGGAAAAGCATATCTGACACAAGAACACAGATCCCTGCCTTCAGTGTGTCAAAACACAAAGAACTTCACCAACAGCTGTGCAAGCTTGGGGTTTGAGTATTAGACTCGAAGTCCTGGCAGGGCTGAAATTGCTGAGTATACTTATAGAAAGACATATGTTCACCCAAGGACAAAACCACAAAATTGCATTAGGCAAGACCTGCTCTGACATTGGTAGGTCAAATGAATTTTAAGAAGATCTGTCTTTTTCCTTGCTCTAAGTCTGTCTTCTCTTTCAGTCTCAAATACCTACAAATAGGGTTTAATAATTAATGTGTTTCTTGCATTGAAGGCCTAAGGCTTATGCTTTGCGGAACTGTGGTTCATGAAGATACTGATAGTTGGTTTGAGAAAGAATGACTGCAGATCCCCTCAACTGAGAATTCATAAACTTCCAATGGGTTATAGAAAGTCACACGTCAGGACAGCCTGGAAAATCCTTCGTACGATACAGTGTTCCTGGTGTGTTTCTGGTGTATGTGGGACCCCAAGAGAACCTCAAATGCTCAATTTGAGACTAGGAGATGATGGATGACTGCTTACCGCTACAGGAATCCAAATAGGGGAAGTCCATTCTCCTCCTGTTCCTAAATCCAGAACAAAAAAAATTAGTGACTTTTGATAATGTTGAGCCCTATATAGTGTTGGTAGGTTAACAAAGATCCACAAAACCCTAGGTCATGTATGGTTTGGAGCACAGGCACCTGTGGAAAGCAGAGTGCACCCTTCCCAGCTGGAAATTGTTGAAACCTGGCAGATTGTTCAGGATCTTGGAGTGTGAGAAAGCAGGACCAGTGCTCACCCATGCAAAACCAGAGAAAACAAAACCAGCGTGCCACTGTTGGTTGCATTTTCACTGTATTAAAGCCTGAGTTAATGACTTAGAGAGAGCAGCATTTGACCCAGCAGCAGAAGAGCCACATTCCTGCAGAGAGATGTGATGTGGGTATGTGGATCGGAGCTAGCTGGGTGTGGGTAACTCATAGCTGTCACACTCAATAGTGGGGCAACACAACAGCGAGCCCCCACAGTAAATATCAAAAGGGCACAGCTCATTTATTATGATCATTCCAAACTGTGTGAATTAAAGCAAGCTCTAATTTACCTTCCCAGACTGTAACCACATGTCCTAACTGCTGTACACCTTTGTTCGAATTTCTGGATGTCTTCTGCCTTGAGCCATATGTTAGCATCTGGATATAAATAAATGTGAAAATGAATTTCATGTTGTATATATGCTGAATTTAAGAGGAAAAGTGTGATTTGGTTGCATTTAATATCCTCTTTGTATCTGTTGTGCAGAAAAATGAATGACTAGGACAGAGTAGGCAGCCTAGCTGAGAATGCAGTGATTTGTATTTAATTTATTCTTTCATAAATTGTACTTAAACAGGTCTGAGGTAACATGGCTGACCTGAAAAGTCTTGTTATCAGGGTACATGGGTACAAAAAATATCAAAACCCACCCTATATGAAGAATAAAGAGAGCAGGCTTGTGTCTTTTGATAGAAGTCTGGTAAATACTGTATGATTTTATACATGGAGACAATACTTATAAACATGTCTTCCTCCTAACTTTAAATATCGTAATTAAAAGTTTGAGCAAATTCAATAGTAAAATAATGCTTTACTTCTTTGATGCTGAAGTTCAAAAATGATGTGGATAGACACTATATTATAGCACTGTATATTCAAGAGCTGCAAAATTGATAAGGTAATCTGCTTCTTCTCTTCTGTTACTTTTCACTTGGCAATTA
>WYDI02024367.1:58238-83238 GCA_009867235.2 Psittacus erithacus
AAAAAAAATAATTTCCATAGCAAATTTGCTAAGAACAAATACTAAGGAATAGGTGACGTTTCTTCTTCTTAATCTAGTCGCAGCTACCTTCAAGCCCCACTATGAAAGTTCACATTTAATAAGGTGTGATTAACAAATGCTCAAGGAAGCCAAAAATTGTATGCTATGAAATGAACGGGAGATCTAGCAGGAAAGAAAATACAGGAGAAACCACAGATAGAATAACCCAAGTGACAGAGGAATTAGTGGATGCCTGGAAACTGGGACTCACACTACATTTCTTTTTATGACAGCTTCCTAATCTTGCATACATACAGGTTGGTTTTTCTTTTGTTGGATTTTTTTTTTTTGTTTCCCCTTAGAGTAAAATTGAAAATTCAAGCTTGATATATTGGATTATAGCAGTATTGTTTTTATGATCTGTTTCCAAATTATGCATTCCTGCCTTGACATGGAAGTGCACCAAATCCACAGCTGTGAGGCAACTACCTGGATTCAGAGCAGAACTTTGCCACAATGGGGAAATCCCACAGTCATAGCTAGGGAAATTTTAGCACGACTTAGTCACTTACTCAAATTAGCATAAAATCCTAAAGCACTCTTGACCTAAGCACTCCTTAAACCTCAGCACTATCCAAACAAAACCTTCCCAAGTGAGGTGGGAGCTTTCCCAATGCCACCAACCACCCAGCTGGATGCATCAGATGATAGGCCTGCCTGTATCCCTGCCTCATCCTGGCTTTCCTGCTGAGCTCACTCAAAGCAAGACACTACCATTCCTTTGCTAATACCTCCACAGTTGCTAATTTTGTTCCTTTATTTTTTTTCCTTGTAGTCCTTCTGCTTTTCCTCAGGACTTTTTTTGTGTCCTCCTCCTCACTGAACTGCCCACGTTGTCTCAGTCCCTCCCTCTGACTTACTTTTCCCCAGCATCAATAAATCCAGCCCTCACCTTGTTCCACTTATCCACAGCAATGCTCCTTCTCTGTTATTTCCTGATTTTTTTTCACGCCCACTACACCCTTCTCACCCCACAGCTGTGCTCCATCCAGTTGTCCAGCACTTTTTCTCTCTTCAAAAGGAAGTCAGCCACCTCCACTGCTTCTTATCCAGACCTGTCTCCACCTGTCCTTCCCCAAGGCTGGGCTATGTGCCTGTCCCTTATTTTTTGTCTGGTTTGCTCATCCCTTGCCTGCAGTGTTCATTCAATGCTGTGTTTCCTGCTCATGATACCTGGGGCCTCCCTCCACCCAGCAAAGTTGTAGCCTGGCAGGAAATCATCTATATTTTATACATTAATTTAGAAATGAGAAGATTAAAATACTTTATATTTTCATATTAATTTATATTAGTACTAAAAAGGCTATACTAGAGTATTTAGTCTACCACATCCATATCAAGGACTCAGTTTTGATCTGTGGGAACATGACAGCTTGAGCAAAGTTCTTTGTTCAGACACCATACAGCATACCTTAGCAGTGCACAGCATGCAGCTGTTACAACACTAATTGAAATATGTTTTTAAATGTATCGGGTTTCTGAACATTTGTGGAGGAATTATTTTTTTCCCCTGTGTGCAAAACCCAGTATTTCAGCCATTTAAAAGGAGTACCTAATCCCTACAATGCATTAGTAGGCCATAAAATAAAGCTGAAGTAAGGTATTTTACACTGGGGATGGGGATAAATCTACAATTGTAGGTTGATGGGGATAAGTCAACAGCTGTAGGTGGATAGGGAGAACCTAGAATTGTAGGTGGATGGGGAGACCTACACCTGTAGGTGGTTGGGAAGAACCTACAAGTTTAAGTAGTTCTGGCTGCTTTGTCAGCTATTTAGCTAGCATGCAGTAAGAGCATTGTTGTGCAATATCATATCTGTGGACTTGATGGGTTTAAACAAAGCAGATTTGAACATCCCACCCCACATTTTACCCATTTTCATTTCAGATGACCTGTGTCATCCATGGGGATTGAACTGAGAGAGAGATACCTCTGGCACCTCACAGAAGGGCTCACAGAAAACTCTGTGTTGGCAGGTAGATATGTGAGATAGATGTCACATTTTGCAGTGAAACTGAGTGATAAATCTCTCTCAAATGTCTGAAGGAAATGTTTGGGCTCTTTTTTATTCCACCACCTACAAAAAGAGGTTCCCACACGGGCCTGCACTCAATTTACAGAAGGAAAATTTAACTAATCTCTTTGCAAAGTCTCTAGAATTGCATTTCTGTCAAAACAAAACAACAAAAAAACCTCTAACAGTAAGTATCTCTCAATCTTCCTGGGCTAAAAGCCCTTGAGTGAAAAAGCTATGAGTTTCACTTTTGCAGTGGCTTAAAAGTCATAGGACATCAGATCATAAGCTACTGGTCTCAGACTAAATATCACCCATCCTTTGCCTAAGGCAAGTGGGTATTTTTTCTGTGGGAGGGGGCCAAACAGAAATCCCACTCTTTGGAGGAAAGAAGGAAACATTTCTGTCACAGTTTGTTTTTATTTTTTGAAGGCAGTTCTTTTGAAGTTGCTTGGGGGTTTGGATGTTAGTTGTAGTCCCAATGGAGAAGGATTAGCGGCCAAAGAACTGCGAAGTGGTCAAAGGTGCCAGATAAATGCAATTTATATATAATTGCCAGAGCTGTACCTGTTCCGTTTTCAATAGAAGACCTTGTCTACAGAACAGATTTCACAAGCATAGAATATATCCTTTTTTTTCTTTATTTGGGTGTAAAAGGGGGAATTCTAAACTTGCATCAGAGTAAAGCAAAAAAAAATAATCTTTAAATAGCATGTAAATTTTTTATGAATCAAGCTCTAAATAAAGAAAACTCCTGAGCTGGGAATTCAAAATACTAGCCAGAGAGAGCTGATTTGCTACCAGGCTCAAGAACAATATTTAGTTTACAGAATCAATCTTGAAATAAAACTAGTGCTTGCATCAGCATGAAAGCTACGAAAATATAAAAGAGGTCTTAATAAAATATACAGTGGAAAAGGGAAGGATGAAAGCACTAGCACAGTTATGAGGCCCTCAACAGCTCACACAAGTAATAAAATAGAATATGATGTAATATAGAATAACAATGAAAGGATTTAAAATGTCTAGGTAGGATTCTGAAAAACTGTTTCCAGGTTTTGTTGCAGAGTAAGCACACTGCAAGTTTCCTTGGGAAGCTACGATAAAGGTGGTGTGTAGCAGACAAGGGTGTTGACGACAGCAGAACATATTCACCTTACTCCTGAATCAGCCCAACAGAGCACTGATGATGCAAGGGCACTGGATTGGTAGTCAGGAACCAGCATACTTCTCTTATTTCCAAATGCTCACCTTACTCCTAAATCAGCCCAGCACAGCACTGATGACCAAGGGGGGGCTGGATTGCTACCCAGGATCTAGGATATTTCTCCTATTTCCAGATGCTCCATTCTGTTTGCTTTCTTGCTCATTTACCCACTACTTTTTGCCCTCCTTATTTGCAACACAAATATTTTTTTTGCTCATCAAATGGTACCAATGCTTTACCATGAAGGGAACCATCTTCATTTTAGTATGGAAAGTCTCTTGAACCTTGTGCTAAGCAACATGGATAAATCTGAGATTAGACACATGCAGTATCCACTCAACTAATTTCAACCTGTCCAAAGCTAGGATGAGTTCATAAGACTTCCCAGGAAAATAATGTGAGCACTGAATTCCTGTGCTATCTGCCATTCTCTGCACCATAATTACAGTGCTGCATTCCCTGGTTTTAAAGAAACAGGATCTTGTGAAGCTCAAATTCTCAGAGGGGCAATATAACTTCTCTTAAAATTAAATGTCATCCCAAAATTAACTTGGCAGAATTTTGTCCTGCAACAAGCAGTGGCCTCTCCACTAAATTTCAGATTCAGATGCCAGAACCAATGCATTTCACTCACTGCAGTAATGCAATGAATTTTCCTTCTCCACATGAAGCTAGAAGCTATTGCAGAATACTGGTAATGCTGCATAAATTGAAAATTATAGATTGTGAAATCTGGGCCCCTTTTCCTACTGTACTCAAGCTGTGGCAGGCATGGAGTACAGAGGTAATGGCAGAGCTCCCTGATCTGCGTTCACATGGTCCTACTAGAAGTTCTTGGGTTGACACAAAGAGCTGGCAAAATCCCATTCTTCTTGCCCTGGAAGGGAAACAGCTCCACTGCAATACTTCAGTGACATTCCTGTTTTCTCCTTTACAGCAGTTGGTGTAACACATGATTAGGGCATCTCATGTAGTTTCATCTGTCAATGTTATTTTTTGCTCTAGATGATTTCTCTGAGGTAAATATTTAGGGGCTGCAAAGCTGGAACATGGCGTCTCTCTGAATCTCTCAGTGCTCATTCTAGCATTGTTTACAATAGGTATGTGAACCATGAAAAATGGTGACAAATAAAAATGTAATTGTTCAAATATCAAAAAAAGCAAAAACCAAAAAAGCACATAGATTATTTTTTTTTTTCAGTCAGGAAAAAGGACATCGGTATAAACAACATCCAGTACTTGTGCTTCTCCAGGAAAGACAGGAAGTGTTCCTCCTAAAAATATGTTTTTAATGAAGTAACAACAGATCGTGATCAGCTGGTCAGAAAACAGCAACACACACAAAAAATAAGCTTTTTCTCTTCTTTAGGTTTCAAAAAGTTGACTGAAAAATCTGGGCCTACACTTAGAATGATCCCAAATGCAGAAGAGGCTGATACTTCCAATTTGGTTCCTTCCACTGAACAGATTGCAATTTCATATCTATATCATAAATCCAATTGCAAGCTTTTTTCAAAACTATCAAATTAATTTGAAATTCACTTAAGATGCATGCTAAGCTATTAACCGAATTCTCAATGCATTTTGCATCCTGAAGGCTGTGGGTCTGTGATGGAGCTAGCCCAGCCAAGATCTTCACAGCTCCAATCACCTCTATCTAACATTAATGTGATGCATGGAGGATAAAAGCAAGCATGTCATTAATAATACTTCACAATTTATGCACCAAGTTCCATCACAAGATTTCAGCCTGCATGAATTAAGATTTACAGCAGCCCAGAGAAGTGGTCTGGTATCATTTCCCTCTATTTCAAAGATGGGCAAAGGTGAAAGAAGGTGAACCAATTTGCTGAAATTCGCAAAGGAAGTCTGTGGCAAGGCAGAAAAGAGTGCAGTTCTCTCAGCCTCAGCACCTGCGCCTTTGCCACAAGGCCATCCTTCCTGTCTCTAAATGCCACACTCAAGCTTGATGATGTGCTGTACTTCTAGCGTATTAAATATGACACCGTATACATGTTCTGGATCATAAGGCTGAGTCCCATAAAATTGACGAATGTAAAGCTGAGAAACTGAAAGGGACAGGGCAAAGAAGAAGAAAAGTCCCTACACTGCAGCTGCACGGTAGTTTTCTAGGCAGTAGGTTCCCGTGCTAGTTAAAGACCAGAACATATTTTTGCTTTTACAAATGCAGTTTATTTTGCAAATCAAGGTGATTGCACACATTTCAGCTTGTCAAATTTTCAGCCTTTCAACCATATGTCTGTCGACCTTATGGACTACCAACTTTATGGGATTCAACCATATGTCCAGATCCCAGTATATATGAAGGCCAGTTCTAACATGAGAGCTTTACGGTACTAGTGTAGTAAGCCATAATGTTTGCAGATGGCTGTAATAAAATCATTCAGGAGAGAAAAGGTGAAGGGACGTAAAGCCTTCAAAGCTTCTTCTGCTGAATAAACAATTTGATCTGAATAATGTAGTGGGAAGCACATTCCAGCAATGAACTAGGTGATCTAGTCTAAAACATTGCTTTTCATTTTCTTTCCTAATCCCACATGTATTTTTACTTTCTTTTTTATTTTCTTGTGTGGGATTATCTTAAAATTTGGAAGAAAAGTATAAGACGGAAAAATAACAAAATAAAGAAATTCTTTTTAAAGGCACAGTCCACTTCTGAATTGTAAATTTTTCATATATGAAATGCCAAATAGTTATGTGCAGCCTGGAAGATGTATTAATAGAGAGGTATACGTTTTTTACCATCACATAGTGAGATTGAAGGATGATGTGACTTGCTTCGTTTCCTGAATTAGGACTCAGCTTTCAAAGTTAGGGAAAGTTTCCTCCTGAGTAAGCTTTTTCTAACTCTAGGAAATTGGTGTTTGGTTTATGTTCTGCTGCACAATAATTCACATGATAATTCACATTCCCTTTGTCTAATATAACTTGATATCTCTATTATATGGGGAGCTCCGGTCCCATTTTCCCTTAAGTGAAATGCGCTGAGCTGATGCTTCCCCCTTGGAGAGATCTCCAGCTCTGGGCTCATGCCTGTTCTAAGAGTGGGAAAGTGAGCACTGCCTGCAAGGGGAACAAAAGCCAACATAGGTGTGATGGAGGGTCTTTTTCAAACCAAAATATTTTTTAAGCTTTGGCAAGCTTCCTTGAACTAGACAAAAATCAGTCCCTACTTGGGAAAGAAAGAAGCCTTCCCTGGGCATTAACTGAGAAGCAAAAAAGTGAAATGCAACCTGCCTGTGCTGCTGGCATGCAAGATCTCAGCAAGAGCAATCCCTGTGAGCAGTTTACTTTCAGATAACTCAGCCAGAGCCTGCTCTCATGCTGCTAATGTCAGTGAAAGTTCTTCTATAGGATTAAATGGTGCAGGGTCAGATAATGTCTAAGAAACAAGAAATATACTGTTACCCTTCCTTCCTGTGCCAGACTTTGTGTTGACCAAGTTGCAGTTCTTTCCAAGTACTAGAGCCTGCCTTATTTGAAGAGGGCTTATCCTGCAAGATGCTGAGTGCCACCGTTGCTACTGTGCTCAGCATGACACATTGCATAGCACCTGCCAGGACTCACCCCATCACATCCAAAAGCTCTTCACCAAGCAATAACTATAAAAAAGAATTAAACAATATGTTGAACTGAGCAAAAGATGTTCTTTCTGCCCTGTTGAAAGCCTCTCCACTTGCCAAACCATTCACTGCACAAGCCTACTTGTGAAAGACTGTGAAGAGCACAGCATGGACCTCAACCCTCCCCTTGGCACATGCGGCCATCCTACCTGTGTGTTCATATTTGTGTCGCAGCAGGGAACTGCTCTTCTGGAATGTCTTGTCACATAAGTCACATGCATACATGCCGCTTTCTGTCTTCTTGATCTTCTTTCGGGACAGACAGGAGTCAGAGTCCGTCATGTCATCAAGGCCGGACATGTAGTCTGGGGTTCCATCAAGCAATTCTCCCTGTGAGGGAACCACCCATCAGTGACACCCATTTCTACCACCGCGCCTTCCCATGGAGGAGCCAACCACCCAAGAGAAGTCAGAATTATATCTGCTTAGGATGGTAGTCCTCTCGTCTTAGGAACCCGTTGAAAATGAAACTACATCTGATGAGAACTGTGGAAAAAATGAGAAGCCTTCTATATCTTAAACTAACTTTCTGTCTTTGAGTACTCTGCAGTAATATGATTTACACAACTGGACCATATTTATAATCTCAGCACTAAATATTTTCAAGGAGCAGAAAAAGCAAAAGGGAAAGTCTCTGTGGACAGCAAAAGGTATTGTAATATTTTACAGGTGTAAGTGTAAGCAACACCTAAGAGATCATTCCTTGCAAAACACAGAAACTTGGTTATATTCTGTATCTGTAGAAAGGTTTTAATTGAATTTTATATTTAGGTACAAATGTTATTATTATGCAAGCCATTTAAATGTATGTCTCTCAACTAAAGGCCTCAAGCTATATTTTTATATTTAATTTTGTAATTTGAAATAGGGAATATTAATAACACTTTTTATCAATGTTCTATCTATGTTAAAACAGCCTTCAGCATTAAGCAATAATGAATGTGGATCAGTAAATTATTAAATTTCTTGATATTTATTTTGTCTTGATCCAAAGAGAGTGCAAACTTGCATGATAACATATATTTCCATTTGCTATCACACTGTTCGGTTTTCCTAGACTAGGTTTGCACTAATTAATATTAGAGAAGATTAAATAGGCTTAAATACATTTACAAAGTGGGCAGATGTACTGTAAATTGGAATAGTGGAACAGCTGTTATGAAGGTGCAGTGCTATTTATGCTCCTATTGTGCAAAGAGGGATTGCAGCGTGTAATGTAAAACCATACCTGATTTTCACATCTGAAACTATAAAACATTTATTAGTCAGTAAAATTACTAGTAGACCATAATAGGACATAAGGGAACGTGCACAAATATAAAAAAATAAAAAAAATAATAATCTATAATCAGTTAATCTCATTTAACTAAACTTTGTATGTTATATCTGAACAAACCCAGAAGAAAGATATTAAAGTATGTGACTTTTGTAAAGCAGTTCTTTGCTGTAGGAATGCAAGTGACAAAATCCTTTACTACTCATGTATTGACTCTGAGAAAAGGATTAAATGTTGTACCCAGGCATGATGAAGTGCCAACACAGATTACATGTCCAGGTAAAGACTTCCTCTGTGATTAAGGTCCCTAGCTGCTACCCCTCCAAATAATTTTGTTTAATCTCCAGGTTTTTTTCAAAGCTGTTCCAGATGACTGTCAGGATTAGAGGACTGGAAGTCTGGGAAGGGCAGTAGGTGGGCTGAAGGAAGGGGCTATGGGAAAACAGCATGTCAATGTTTCTTATCCCCCAGAGATTCATGAGAAGACAGAATGCCTTTCCCGTGCATGGTGGGTGAACAATCCCCCAAAAACATGAAGAAGAAAGCTTTGAGGGCTTTCAATGGGATACAGCTGCTACAAGTCCATATGGACTTCCACTTACAGGGATACAGCTTTGTGTCCAAGTTGGAGGTGATTCCCAAGAGGTCTCCCACTGCTCCTTTACCCCACTCTGCCCTGCAGAGATCAGTTTCCCTACAAAGTTTCACTTTGTTTTTTTCCTGCAGGATGGGACTTTTCGTGCATGTTATTGTTATTATTTAGACAAAATTCTAATAAGAAATGACTGAGTGCTTAACAGAATAAAACCATGTGTTATGCCTGAATCCAAGTAGAGGAACTCTTAAGGTAATTGCAGTTTGTTTTCCTATTGCACTGCATTTTTGCAAGTTCAGACTAAAATAAGCTCTACTAATTTTGTTACAAATGTTGAACATAGCTTCAGGTTTTTTCTTCTGTAAGAGGACATACCACAAAATACTAATTTCTAGCCTTTCAAAGGAAAATGGTTGCAACAATTTACCTGAAATCCTTGTTTCCGCTGGTACTTTCTTCTTTGCTGCATATCAGCAAAAGTAGCTGCTCCAGTTGGGTAAGTGTAGGCCATATGTGGTAGGAAGCTCATCTGATCTAGTCCTGGGTATGGTCGCAACCCAGGAATACTGGTCTGGACTGGTGGCATAAAAGTGGCTGGGGGAAATGCGCTCTGTGGGGGAAGTGTTGTGTATAAAGGTTTGGCACTAAATGGGTTCATACCAAATACTGGGTTAGTGCTTTTATCCAGATTATTTGAATTAGAAAACTCCTTTTTGATAAAAGTCAAGTTCAGTGGCTCATCTGAGTTTTCAGATGATGAAGAAACACTGTTGTGTTCTAAAGTTACACTATTAGATTTTGTTTTGTTCTTTGTGGCTATAATACTTTTGGGTTCCTTCATTTGTTTTGGTAAAGACAAGTCCAAAGGCTCAGCCTGAAGCTCCTCAGAAGAGAAACTGTTTGGAGTGTAAGAACTACTGTGGGAGTTTTTAGAAGATGTGGAAGAAAGATTTAAAGGGGAAGGAGTATTGCTCCTAGAATGGTCCAATTTATCAACTGGTTTAATATTGGTAAAATGAGGAGGTTTTGTTAGCCTGAGAGGAGTATCACAATTAGTAATACTGTTATGGAGTTCAGCTATAGATGGTGAAGTTATAGAGTCCACAGGCTTTATTGGAGATCTGGCTGACAAAGAGTCTTTAGTGGGAGTGTTGTTGGTGGCAGCCAGCGCCACCTTGGCACTGGCCCTTTCCAGTGATGGTGACCTGGAACTTGAATACTGGTAGACTTTTCTTTGTTCAAACCATTCCTTCACAAATTCCTGAGGAAGGCCAACAGCAATGGAAATTTTCAGTAGTTCATCAGAGTTGGGTTCCATATTCATAGCATAATATGCTTTAAGTACAGACATGTGGTCCTTGTATGGGTTGATGGGGCTAGTCATTCCTTTCTCAGAAAGTACTGATGACAGCAAGAGGGTTTGCTTATCAAACACTCCAGGTTTGTTGGGAACCATATTCTCATGAGGCTGAAGGACTGCCTTGATTTCTTCATTCATTTTACACAGGTAACGCTCATGCTGATGCAACGGAATGGGACCAGGAAAGCTTTCTTTACAGAACTGGCATGAAAATGGAGTGGATACATTATGGTTCTCTATCATCTTGTCTTCAGTTACCAGGTCTATTAGGGTTCGCAGCTTCTCTTTTTTAATGTTATTGAGCTGCCTCCTCGAGTCTGTGGTTAAGCTTTGGAGGCAAGCTTTGGCTTCATTGACTTTCTCTAATGTATAGTCAATAATACTTTTAGTGGCACCATTATGACTTACTACTGGAAGACCCACAGGGGGAATACTGGGGGAGGTAACTCCTTGTTCCTCAGCTTGAGAGCATGAATCCTTCATATGGTAAACCTTCAACTTGGAGATCTCTTCAGCCTTGCAGTCCATTTTCTGCCTGGAAACCGTGTTGTCCACAATCTGTAGGACCTTCTGCACCTCACTTAAATTGCTGCCTACTGCAGGAAACCCAAGCAATGGTGCTTCCATCCCTACACCTAAGTGCTGCATTGGACTTTGAGCAGAAGCATGAACTCCTAAGGGGCTGGTTGCTCCAAGTCCACCATTCATAAAAGGACTAGTTGCACTAAACCCATGTGAGGCCATAAGAACCTTATATTCATTGAAATCTAGTGGTTCTGTTTTAATTTTCAGTAGGCCTGTTTGTTCAGACATACTAAGTGGTTTGCCATTCTCCAGCTTGTTTCTCAGCTGTGTAATGGCTGAATTAGTAGGAGAGGAAGATACAGAATTAGGAGAAGAACCCGTCTTGATATTGTTTCTCATTCTGCCATTTACAGAGATTAAACCAATACACTTCTTGCTACTGATGTGTGAACTGTAGGAGCCAGAATGGGAGAAACGTTTCTTGCAGTTTGGACACTCGTATGGTTTTTCACCTAAAATGATAATTAAAACCAAATGTTAATTATCATTATTGCTGCTATAATTGCAAGCAATCACATTTGATACCCAAGTGGTGGTCTTTGTGTCCACTGAGTGAGAAAAATACTATTTCTATGAATATGGCCATGCACCATCACTGCTTTACACCACTGCACTCTTTCTACGAGAACTGAGGTCAGTTTGGACCCACAGTCTTCAGCTGGCAACAGCCACCAAGGTGTGAGATTGGCACCAGACTGACCATTTCACATTACCCTGTAAGAGGTAAGTACCCTGTAGCAAGGGGGGTCAAATCAAATCCAGACTGTTCAAATTTGATATGTTTCTTTTTTTTTTTTTTTCTTTTTTTTCGCTTTCCAAAAAATTGATTTTTTGCTGGAAATAAGCATGGTATGAAAAAATGAATCCTGATGTTAGGACCTCCACATCAGCACTGGTGGAAGTTTGTGCCTGGACAAAGCCTGGTGGCATTCTGTGCAGTGAATGCTACATCAAGGAGAGTCACGTGCACAAGTCATTCACAATGAGACGCTTTGCGCCTAATCGTTATCTGAGAATATGAGCTGTATTTCACTTGGGGGGACTTTTTGTTATGGAAAATATAATGGGCTTTTCAGGTCCAAATGCGCAGAAATGAGTGAATACTTCTGAACTCAAACTACCAATCAAACAATCCATATTATATGCAGGAAGCTTTGCTATTTCCAAATCTTTCAGTGAGACTGTGGTATTAACAGCAGGATAAATGAGGATGACTCAGATATCACTTATGAAAGACCTTAGTAGCTCCAAGAAGCCAGAAGCAGAACTGTGTAAATTTTAAGCAGTCTTTAAAACTCAGCTAATTAAACAAAATGCAAATGAGCGCACCAGCACCTCCGCTACTCACCACTGTGAATTCGCAGGTGTTCCTTCAGATGGTGTTTATATTTGAAGGCCTTGCCACACTCAGTGCATTTGAACTTGCGATTGCCTGCTCCTTGGGTCAGCATTTGGTGCTGGGAGAAAAAAAAAGACACCAACATAAATTTTATGCAAGAGAAACCATGAATTTCTAGTTTAAAAAAAAAAAAACACCAAAATTAATGTGACTGTAAATTTATCAAGCGGACCAAAAGGTCTGCATGTACATTTATTTGTCTCATCAGCTTTGCAATAAAAATCAAAATGTTGGCAGTAAACCGAAACAAATGAGAAAGTACTTTCACATAAGCATTCAATATTTGCTTTAGAATTATTTCCTAAGTCTCTCATCAGAAATGTGTTGCTTTAAGGTATCTTACGATGAGAGAAACTGTTTTATAAGAAGATTTGTGGCTCTTAATATTCCTAGCAGATTCTGAACATGTGTGACTCTGCTTGTTTAAAAATTCTGTTTACTGCTTGTGGAGGAAAGACAAAAACGCTGTTGTTAGTGGCATTTCATGTAAGATTCAGTTCATTATCAAGCAGAGGGGGCTGCATCTTCAGCATGAGCTGATGCTGGAAAATGTTTTTTAAAATCACAGAGCAGCAGGGAAGACTTGAGCTACCTTTCGTGTCATGTTTTCCTGTCGGTGCTCTTCTGAGGGACAAGGGAAAGTTAAAAGTGGCATACACATACAATCAAAGGCAGCTGACCTTTTTGCAACAAGCAAGAAAAGCCAAAAAAGACTTTGAATTTGGAAAGAAAAAAAATTTTTAAAAAAGTAACAACATTCATCATAATGCAGCCAAACACTCTGCACACTCCAGGTAGGAGGTCAGACTTTTGCAGGTGGCCACAACACAAAAGCCTATTGCAGGAGGAGGGAGAGGGAAGAAAGGGGAAAAAAAGAAGGGGAAAGAAAAAAAAAAGAAAAAGGCAGCGCTGAAACGGTATGACAACTGCGAGGGTGTGCTGCCTCTTCCCACATTCCTGGCGAGACAGATGGTGTTACATGGGACACAGGGAGGTTTGTTCAAACAGCAGCAACCTTCAAAGATCAAGCAGAGCCCAGCCCGCTGCGCGCCATTGAGGGACCTGCGCTCATATGTTGCTGAGTTGCATAAACAAACAGCAACAGCTGTTTTGTCTCCCCCCATCACCCTCCAAGGACTACTATAAACTTTAGTTGTGCCACTGTTAATATGATACAATCATTTTAATTTACTAATTGTAAATGCCATGAGCAAATGAGGAGACTTTTCAACACCAAAGCTACCATTCATAATGCACCAACACCAGAGTGATCTCGCATGTGAAATTTCAGGCAGTTACATTGGATGAATATCTAGGAGGGTTTTTTTTTCCCCCAGTGTTTTTAATCATATGAAGCAAAAGAAAGAACCTTAGGGCGGATTAGTTAAAGAAAAATATACGTATGAAAATGTGTTTCTCTGTTGGAAAAGCCATGGGAAGGAAAGAACAGGAGAAGCCGCTGTAAAATCATTTATATTGATATAAGATCAAACAAAAAATAGGGTTCTCTTAAAAATGCTAATTGCAAAAATTGTACGATTAGGAGATGTGTGTCTGCCTAACTGAACTTACCATATGCTGAGAAAAACCTACCAAGAGAAATACAATCAATCGTGACTTTCAGGTTTCTAAGAAAAATAAATATGGCATAAAGCTTTTATAATATGACACCATGCACACATCTATTTATTTAAGTTTTAATTACATTACAGCCCTCCATAAGACAAGTTTTCAGAAGTCATTCTCCAGCAAGGACAGGAGTAGTTTTTCTGCCAGTATGTAATGAGTTTTGTGGCAGAGGTCTATTACCAGCCTGTTTAGGAGCACTGAGGAAGTTCAGACACCTGTTTGAAATGCGCAGCATTTCCTTAAATGTAGCAGTGATATAATATTACATGTATCACATCGAGGAAAAAACTGCTTTGATTTATTGCAGATACACTGCTGGGCTATACAAATTATAGCAATACCGCAATTCTAGTGCATGCATGTGTTAGTGGCACAATCACAAATGATAGTCTATATGTACTGTAGGAACAGTTATTCTAAAAATGTGTAATTATGTTTAACAAACAATTATACAAAATGCACATCATTTCACATGACTGAAAAGGTTACTCAAAAAGTAATGAAAAAATATTATCAGATCTTTTAGTATGTCTTGGAGCTCCTATTTGCAACACTGCAAAGTAAAACTAGGTGAAAAATGGAATTAAAATTGCTGAGATGTTTAATAATGTATAATTAAAATGCTACAGTTTCATTCACTTTTTGAGGAACATAAAAACGAAACTAAAGTCAAGTTAAAGTGCAAATAAAATTTCTAAATTAGAAATTAACACACTCATTCGATCGTGAACATAAGACTATTAAATCATATTAGAAGAGACCATCAAAAAATCATTTAGACCTCAATTAAAGCTATTACCATTAAAAGATCTGCATCTTCAAAATGCCATGAAAAATTAATAATGATTGCCAATCAAAGCAATATCGTTTCTCTAAGGGGTTATTACAGAAAGAAATCACTTAAAACCAGCCCCCCACCTGATCTGTCCCTGGCTTGTGTGTCACCATATGCCGCTCGAGCTGGGTGCGGTAGGCAAACGTGTAGTTACAGAGAGGGCATGAGAAGTTCTCCTCGTTCTTCTCGTGACGGTACTTGATGTGCTCCTTGAGGGATGTCAGGCGCTTGTAGCCCCGGTCGCAGTAGGGGCAGGTCAGCAGTTGGGCAAAGGCATCTGGAGTTCCAGGTGGCAGGTCTGTGCTCCAGGATTTAGGGGGGGGGGGAGTTGGGGGGAGGAAGAGGGGCAGGCCAAAAGGTCAGCAAATCAATGGCAGCTCATGGGCTGATTGCCCGGGATGGTATGAGGGGAATCGCTGCAATCTGCTGCCCGAGAGGGTGGGACAGCCTTCCAACCAGAGGCAGGAGGCACCGGCACCTGTGCACACCCATGGCAGACTTGCAAGACCCACTCTGGACCCTGCTAGGAAATTAATTACTGGCATTGCTCCTCCCACAGACCTGGCTGTCTGGAAAACTAAGAAATACTTTTCCTGATCAATTGGCTATTTGCATTCCAGCCCCAGCTCATTAAGTTACTTATGCCATTGACTGAATCCTTCCTACTGAAGCTTTTCCAATTATTTATCAAGGCATTGGAGAGCAATAGGCCAGCTACCCTGTCTTTTGTTGTGTTAAAACTCTATTAAAACTTCCCAAACTCCCAACTAGAACAGCAGCCTTTCCCCTGTTTAAATTCAGCTCTTCAGTTCACCCGCCAAATAATAAAAATTTGCTGACTGAAAAATCACAATACACTGAAATTACAACCCCCGTCTTTGCTTGTGAAATTCCATGCCACTGCAGCTGTTCTTCAATTTTTAAGGTAAACACCCAGGCATGTAGTGCATTTATAATTGCAACAGCTGCATGAGGTCAGGATACTGGCTAAAAATGAATTACAGCCTCACCATTTTCTTCTTGCCCATTGGCCTCTGGAGTGCCAAGGCGAGACAGTTCCTCAGGGGCTTCGGGGTAAATAATGGCTGTGTCGCTGCGCTGCAGGTACTCTGCTATGCTGACTGCATGCCCATCTCCTTCCTCCAATTTCCTTTTGGCAAAATATTCCTCAAAGTCCGACGTGCAATTTGCATTCTTCACTAAAATGAGAGAAGGGGGAAAGAAAAGGGGCTTGAGTGCATCGTCCTCAAGAGCTTAGGTCAGTTAACATTGTTATGTACAGGCTGAGTTGGTGTACTGGAGCTAAGAGGCTAGGGCTGCAGCTGGATCCACACTCTCACTGGTCTTATTCTAGCTCCTAATAAAATTAATGCAGGGCTTCCACCAGCATAGACGAAAGTAAAGGTGGGCAGTTAAATTAACAGGATCATGGGCTTTATGGGTCAGTAGGAGAAGTTTATGAGGCTTGGGTAATGCAGGGTAATCCTTCATCAATGGAACCTGAACCTTCTGTACTTCCGGGAGACCCATGGCTTTTGTCAGGAATGCAGCTCAACCTACATGACTGAGCTCAGCTGCCCCCAGATCCCTCAAACAGTACCCGCATAAGAGATGGGAGTTGCAGGTAGTAAAGACCAAACCACTTCTCCTCCAACAAGGGTCCTGCCTTGGGCTGCTGTTCTGTAGCAGGCATGAGAAGAAAATTGCTCACATATTTATTTATTTATTTTTTTTCTCCCTGAAAAATTAACTTACAGTGGGAGAATAGGTTGTTTTATAAAAAGTATTGCTTCATGTATTTCTACAAATAGAACCACATGTTTTAGACCATAACAGGGATACTAAGCCTAAAACCACTTTTACAGTCTGTACAAGAGTTTTCCTTCTTTTCCTTAAATGTAAACCAAATTTTTTATTGTTCATTTAATGTCTATGAAACATAATATATGCTCAACCACCAAACATCCTGTTACTAAAAATAAGCTTTTCTCCTCCATGTATGAACAGTGCATACAGAAAAGATCTTAAAAAAGTCTGGGATGTTATAGAAAAATATTAATATAATTACACTGGGGGGGGGGGAAAGCCAATCATTTCTTTAATTTTTGTTTTCATTAACAAGTCTTGGAAGACACAGTTGGTGGCAGGGAATTAAATATACTTGTTTTTAACTGGCCGTAAATGAAAAGAACAACTTATGATTGATTACATTTTTAATGTATTTCACTTTAGACAAAATAAGAATATGAGGCAACGCCATAAACTATCCTACAGTTCATATGAAAGTAAAATAAATGGCACGATTCTGCTGTCACTGGCAACAGAGAGCAATATGGAGTAAACTCATGGAAATCAAAGAGTTTGGGGCCTACATTGTTATTCCGGTTTGTACCACTGGAGAAATTAACCAGCTCCTTGATGCTTGGAAATGGGTAAATGTTTTGCCTCAGTTTCCTACAAAAATGCAAAGGGATGCTGGCAGTCAAAATGAGACATGGCCTTTGACTGGAGCACAACTGGAAACCTGAAAGCACCTGATCTGAAGTGTTGATCTTGCCATCATTGATACCAGTAGATATTCGTTCATGCAAACCGCATCCCTTCAGCAGATAAAATCAAATCCTCTGGCTGAGACAAATATGCCCTACTTTTGGTATAAGCTGAGCAGCTCCTCAGCCCTTCTGCAGTATTTATTGATAGTGACCAAATCGCACAGGGCACAGGACTCCTGTTTTTGGAAGGAAACTTCTGTTCCAATCACAGCGTAGCAAATTGCTACAACACCGCAGAGCTCCCTCCTCTCTTGGTCCTTCTGTAGCTCCTGTTATCTTTTGCTATTAGAATGAGAAATAATATCTCCCTCCCACCCCCCCCAAAAAAAAGCAACTTCTAGAGAAGGGGGGTATGAGTGCAGTGACAAAGACTGAGTACCTAGCCTCCATTTTGTATCTGTGAAAGAAATACAACAAAATGGTGATTACTGAAGTACACCTTTTATGTGGAAGAGCGTCAGGCTATGTTTTTGACTTTTTGTTTTTATCAGAACAAAGCTGAAGCATTACTTTTTACATTGGAAGCCTGACTTTTCATTCCCTTTCTATGCCTATGTCTTCCAGCTGTTGTAAGATCCTCCACCTTCCAGCTTAATGCTACCCCATCTCTGCTCCTTCTCTTGGCTTAGCAGTAGATTCAGGTTATTTTTTTTCAGATTCAGGCCATGACCATATAAATGATACCAGTGAAGCAGGGAAAGAGAACTTTTCTCCAGAGAGGAGACGTAGAAGCAGTAAAGGTGGGATGGCTCCAAGGGTTGGCTCCATATGTCCTTCTCCTCCTCCAGGCAGGCTGGGGGGTTTTGGAGCTTGTAACTGCATTTATAGGACAGGGATTCAACCTACCAAGCAAGGCCTGAGTTAATATTAGGAGCTTCAGTCCCAAATTTGAATGCAAATGAGGTTCTTCCTTCCCGGTTCTCTAATCTATCTGGAGGTTGATCCAACAGGCTGTGGTAGACTGCTGCAATATTGCTGGACTCAGCTTCCTAATTCTCTGGATTATTTAGCTTCTATGTCTGCGCATGCAATCCAGGAGCTAAAGCAAATGTTTATGTCTACATTATAAACCCCTAAAAACAAGGGGATTTAGTGGAAAAGTTGACAGATCCTTAACTGAAACAATACAACCAGCGCTGCAACACTGTAGATTAACATAAATAGCAAAAGGTGACCATGTGTATCTGGTTTCTCACCAGCGATGTTAATGACAATTCAGACATGGCTGGAAGCTCACCCAGTGTTACGAAAGAGACCCATCTGATAACCATTAGGTTTTTCTCCCAATTTCTGGGGGGAAGGCTTGCTTCCCCCCTCCATGTTCTAATTTGTTTTCCATGCAGAAAATCATGTTCCCAGATTCCTCGTGAGCTGACACTGCACACACATGGCACATCCCTTCCTGCAATGCAAGAATTTTAGCGAGATGTATGGTGGATGACCTCACCAAATAAGTCTTTCTTTAGTTAATTATTGGAGCCTGGAGAGCAGAAATATTTTCAGCTCCAAAAGCTGATGTGGCCATGTCACATAAAAATAAAATGCCTTAAGGAAAGCTGTCTTTGGAGGCATTTAGGACCTTTCAAGATAAAGCAAAAGAGGTTCAAGGAGCTTGGGAGACCAGCTATTTTGTGTGGGAACTCATCCTGCAAGATGGTGATAGCTGCCCTTAATCGCAAACAAAGCTAATAAAACCACAGCTTTCATTAGCCAGGAAGCGAGAGGCCCCCATTGGTACACACAGATTACAGCCTGAAAATGGCCTGTCCTCCAACTTGCCAAGTTCTACTTCTGTTTTCCTTCCCCTGAAGCATTTTTTTCTCCTTCTTTGAATTATATTAAGATCTTTACTTGGATCTTGTCAGATGTTAGTAATCAAAACTGGGAAAATTTTTGTGTTTGTTTACAGCGATTTTGTTAATCTATTTTCTGCAAACATCCTAGCTGTAATAACCATAACAGGTAGAATAAAATAAACCATAGAAATTTATTCATTCACATTTTAAGAACCTCTTCTGCAAAATATCATTTTGTCAAGTAACTATTTCAGAAAATACAGAAATATTTACAAATTAATGTAGCAGGACCAAAGACTAAAATTTTCATTCTAATGGTCACTTCTGCTTTTTCAATATAAAGTTTCCATGGCTCATTATAAAAATGTAGCTGATTAAAATACAGATAAGTAGAACTAGGAAGTGGCCATTCTAACAATAGCAGAATAATTTAATAAGAGATTGTTTCTTTTGTTGGTTTTTTTTTTAATTTATCTGCTAATGACATTCTGCAATGAATTTGATGCTAAAAATGCACTGCAGTTGTTGCATGAGCCTACAGCAACTATGCAGTTGGATGTATGTGAATGAGTCTGAAGCTGTATCTCCTGTATCTGTGCTCAGCCCACAAGTTCTGGTGTCAAGAGGTAGAGGCATGTTGTATTAAATGCAAGAGTTCTTCTTGAACCATCTGGAAGAGCCCAGGTTAATCTGTAGGAAGCCCTACATGGGGCTCCCCTGAACACCAGAAGGTCACTGTGGTATGTCTTTCAGTGAAGATGAAGTCACTGATACAACTTCTTTCATCAGGTCAAGTCTCAGACTCACCTCAACTATTTTATTAAACATCAGTATTAAATCTGCCTATGAACTGCAAGGCAGAATTGAAGACAAACACTCAGAAACAAAACCTTTAGTGAACCTCAAGAAGAAAATTTTGAACATTTTCCGCATTAGTTAGAAAGAATCTCCAATGGCTGCAATGACCTCTTCCCTTTCCTCTTTAAATAATGGTTGGAGCACCTCCACAGGCACAGCGGGGGAGTTTTTACTCTGCATAAAGAATGCTGCATCTCCTAATAGTCACCCGGCATCTTCCACTCAGGGTGAAACAACTGGCAAAGGCATTTAGTTTATCAGATGATTTAATATGGCTAAATAATCTGACATAGCTCTTAAGAGACTATGGAGACCGCAGCCGTTGCAGAAACTCGCTCTACCCAACCTACCCAGGCATCAGCATCCACTGGAGGAGGTGGCTCTGAACCACTCAGTGATAAAAGATTTGAATCAAACACCAGCAGAGCACTAGGCATCTTGTAATTGTTACTTGTGCAAGCTGCCCATTGCAGCAAATAGCAGTTGGAGTAAAGGGGAGGCTGGGGTTTTTGCACAGGACATTTGGTTAAGGACTTGCCAGGTGTAACATCCAGAGCAGTTTTTGCATTTTAAATGCAGACCACCTAAATGCAAAGCACTCTGAGCCACGAGTTTGCAGTGCACCAAGCTGGGTATGGGCAACCCTTATCTTTTTCCCCAGAAAACTGGTTTCAGAAGAGGCAGAGCACCCTATGGACCCCACGCAGATATAGGACAGGGCTCTGCAGGGGCTCAACAGCACCCTGCCCCCCAAAGAGATGCGGTGAGGAAGAAGTGAAGCAGACAGAAAAGACCATCAGATACTGGAAGGGAAGGTGCTAAGAGGACATGAAGTATTCCCCCTCAAGCAGGTCACATTGCAAGTATGAGACAGCCAAAGCTCGTCATGGTAAGAAAAATATGTGCAAAGGAAGTCACATGGACTGATAGGGGACCTCAGACGCTCTGGTAATGTTAATTCAGATAACTATCAAATCTTATTTCTGAATCAGGTGCCTTTTAAAATCCTGTTTCTCCAAGTACTAAGCACTATTTGTCACCTTATTAATGTCCCTTGAAAAAAAAAGAAAAAAAGCTTTTAAAATACATATGTATCCAGTTCTGTATGGCAACACTATTAACTATATATGTAGTGATAAACTAAGCCTCAATGCCACTTCCCTTTCATGCATACCAAATCTAATAGGTGAAAAAAGCATTGACATGGTTTTATTTTCCTATTATTTTCCCCCTCAAGAATTATAAAGTAAATTTCTCGTGTTACTTAATAAGAGCATTGGGGTTTTACGTGGGTGTAACCAACATAAGGGAAGTGTGAGTAATAAAATCCTTGCAAGACTTAGGTACTACCTTTTACAGTAATATTTGTAGAGGGCATTACCTGTAAACTAAATAGCATAATGGAATGCATAGAAATGTACTTACACTGGAAAATTCTTCCTTTTAACCATGTAAATCAGGGCTACCTGCAACATCTCAAATTGTGACAAAATGCAAAAGAAACATTGAATGATGTATGACATTCAGCTGTGCTGAAGATGGGGTGGGGCCTTGTGGCCTTTGGAAAGAACATGGTAAACCCCTGAATTCTTTTGGATTAGAAAATAGTAACAGAAACCTTTTGCTGCTTTGCTCTGCTACAGAAAAAAAAAGTGGTGACTTGGAGATGATGCCTGCTAAATATCTCTGCCTCCTTTCTTGTTCTACAAAATGTATTGATTTCTAAGAAGAGGAGGAAAAAAGAGATGTGGCAAAATCAAAATGATAATAATAAAAAGATTAGCCAGAAAAATAATAATCTCATAAATATGCATTTAAAGTGTGTGTATCTGTGTGTCTATGTACGGGGTTTATGTATGTCTTGCTGAAAAGATGTTTTCAGTCTCTGAAGTAGCTTACTCTGTGCACTATGTGAATCTGGGGTTGCCAAGAAAGGTGCACCTCATCCTCATTATCAAGCTTTTTGTACAGTCTCTCTCACCGAAAGACTACTACTGTACCTTGGTCCAGCTACTTTAAACTATATGAGATGCACCCTCACTGGGAAAACATCTCCTCATGCTGCTGAAAACTATTAGCTCACAAGGAAGCAGTTAAAAGGATTTAGGGGCTAGAGCATTGCAGGCGCAGAAAAGATAGCAAGGACTCACCAAATGAGTTTGTTGCCGCACCACTGTGATCAAATTGGGGAAAAAAATTAAAAAACAGGAGAATTATGCGTTTCCCAATTATTCAACTAAAAACAAGAAAGAAATTGTTTTATCACTACTTCTGTTCATGCACAGCTAATTCTACATGGTACTGAGGAAAAAAGCCACTCATATAATGCAATACCTTACCTGTACCATTGTTTCCAGTGGTCTGAATTGTGGCTTCAGGCCCCATAGTGTCATAATCTTCCTTCATTTCTTCTGTGAAATAAGCATGCACACTTTAGCATTTGTATGTTATTGAATTGCTTACAAAGCTAGGGAGCACACTGTGGTAACAGGGAAGATCTTGCTATGGGAAGGAGAGAAAAGGGCTGTTGTGGACCTCTGTACAATGGCTTTGTTCTGGCAACTGAATGAGTTCAGGGGTGCTGGATGGCCGAGAACTTATTTACTTTAAACATGACAGTAAGTGGTGGAAAACAGAACTATTCGTTTGGAGTAAATGAAGGACTTTTCCCAGTATCAAATCTAATAAGCATTCAGGTAATTAAAAGGGAATTTTTTGTTCTTTTTTTTTTCCTTATTTAAAAGAAATAATCAGTTAAGAGACACTGTGAGATCTACACCTGGAAGAAGCTGCAAATATAAAAGGAAGATAGAAGTTGTATATCTCTGTTTCAATCTTGTCACGCAGATCTGAGCTGTCATCTTCATTTTAGCCTCATTTGAAGAACAGCATGTATTAATATCAAGCAGTTCAGAAATGTAACAATTTTTCAACTGTAGGCAATTCTCCTTTGCCCGTACTATTTGTTTGCATCCTCTGTGCACTCTCTGTGTGCTGACAAAGTCTGCCTTTATGGCCATAAATTGCATTAATTCACATTCAAATGAGCATGATATGTGCAGAATTATTTTCTATGTATTTATTGTGGATCGGTGTACTCTCCATGAAACTAGGGGTTCAGAGAGAGTTAAAATAGCTTTTCAAAGAGTCTGCATGCAGCTCCATCACTGTGGAGAACACTTATTTTCATAGATGTTGCAGCCTGCCTCAGAGTGCCTGTCAAACTTGGTTTCTTGCTGCTAATTTGTTAGTTCATGTGCAACAGGTATTCACACATACAGCCTGGTTATGATTTAACCCTCCAAAGGGTTTTCAAAGGCAAAAATAAATATACATAGCGTTTCTTTCTTGCCCCTTCAACTTTTCCTAAATGCCAGCCTTTCTTTAGTTGAAGACATGCAAAAATATACAATCTCACTTTTTTTTTTTTTTTTTGAGAGAAATTGTAGTATTTGGGATTTAAGTGAAATACTTGCTTTAATCTTTCACCTAGCTGCAGTTGTAAGAAATAAAATTTCAAAAGGCTCCCAAAAATAGTTCAACAATGACCAAAATAAAATTAAAAAATTGAGAGAATTTTGCAGAAATAAACACAAGTCGATGATGACTCAGGAAGATGGATGCTGCTTGGCCAATCAAGTGATAGACTGGCAAGAAGATCAAAGCATGCTATTAAAATCTTATTGATACAGGAAGCATTAAAATTCTTATTATTCATTTTTTGTGAGAAAGATTTTGATGAGGACAAAACTGGCCCACTATTAATCCATTTCCATGACAATTATTTGACTGAAGATAGGGGCATAAAATACACAGAGCACATTCTCAGTTCATTCCTATATTTGTAATCTTGTAGTATTCTTCAGATGTCACATTCTACAAGTAATTAATTGGTAGAATAACAGGTTCTAATTGTATTATTCTAATCAAAACTAAAGCACAGAATGACTTAATTCAGAACTTTACGACCAGCGTACAATACTGTGGTATAAATATACATGTTTATGGCTTTGAAGCCTAAAAAAAAATAAATTAATGAAGGCTCTTAAGCTAAAATATGCAGGTAGAAACAGATGTTAAATTTTTACAACAGCATAGAGTATGTAGACCAGATGAAAAATATTTGTTTAAACTGTCCAGCAGACAAACCAGCCTTGATTCTTTTCCCAGATCTGGCATTCTGCCTCTCTAAGGATCATTTTCACGGGGTTATCTTGCGTCCAAAACATTTAGGAGTTCAATATGTATTAATAAAATGTTGTCAATTACGGTAATTGATCTGCTGGGCCAGTCTCACATCTGATATTTTTATTGCAGCCTACCAGAAATCTTAATCAAGGTACAGTATTTCTGAGAAGTTCAGCCTTAGATATAAATATAGCTATTGTGATATTCTTCCTTGATCATCTCATGTGATTTCTTGTAGCAAGGAGTCACAAGTATCAGAAGTTTTCCATCTGAGGGCACATCTACACAGTCAGCAAGGGGAAAACAGTTAACAGCGCTCTTTTTTTTTTTTTTTTTTTTTTTTGCATAATAGTGTTAATGTTGAAGATTTCTGCTGCACTTCCTTCCTTATTGTCATTTTCTTCTGTGGTAAAGAGAAGTTAGTGTCTAGTTGCTTCCCAAAAATTATTAAGCACTCACAAAGGCTTTGCACTGCTTCTTACTTTGAGCAGGTCACTGGAGTACATGCTGCAATTTTTCATGTACATTTTAATTCTCGTTTAGCTGACAGCTGCATGATTTATCCTTCAGCATTTCAACACTCAGCTCACGACTTTTCTTTACCTAAACCTGCGCTCTTCCTAAAATCTGTGACCCTGCATTACACTTCCTGTAATTTAAAAAAAAATATATATATTTACGACATTTTCTTCCTCTCAGCATTAATTTACTAAAATATTAAGTATGAATGTACAGGGCTGCTTCTGTAAATCAAGAACAAAGCTCTGGAGTGTTTTACCCAGGCGAATAAAAGCAGGACAGTCCCCTGCATGCACAGATGCAGCAGAGGATCCACAAACATGCACTTAGCATTTATTTAATTTGAATGGATCATAAGTAGGGGCTTTGCTGGTTTATTTTTTGGAGAGCACCTAACTATTCAGAGCACATCTGACCAAATGTAATATGTCTGTCTAAAACCACATACTGTATTTATTTTGAAAACACTTGTAAAAGTTTGC
>WYDI02024367.1:90738-98238 GCA_009867235.2 Psittacus erithacus
TCAACCCCATGTGAAGAATTGCACACTCATCATGATCTATCTACATGCTGACAGCCCTGGCCAGGAGTGGCCAGTGGGGTGACCAGAGGAAAAACCACGGAAGAAGCCTCAGGAGCACCCTGCTGTCTGGCCAAGCCTGGAAACAGGAGAGAAGAAACCAGTTTCTTCCAACTGGTTCTTGGACATTCCCAAGCCATGACCATGTATTTCAGCTTGGTGTATGCAAAGGATTTAAGGCAAAATCCGTCAGCTAGATAGAGTATGGAGTTTTTTAATGCTTTCTTACTCTGTAGATAACAGGATCCTGTAATAGTCATAACACTGCGTAGCACAGTCAGTATAAATGATAAAATCTGAGAATGAAGTAATAGCATTACCCTTGCATTTCCTTGTTTTTATCATCTGCAGACTCTAAACAGAAGAGACCTTACCTGCTTTTTCTGTGTGTGTGATTGTTATCTCTTCTGTTCTATTACTAATGAGTGTCTCTCATCCTAAGAGAAATGAGGACAATACAAGTGATATGACAGGAAGCTCAGGGTACACCCACTCTGTTTCCCCCAGAATAAAAACTATTCTCAAGGAAGGTGCATAGATAATAAAAATGCATTTTTAGAAATTTTTCAGGCAACCATAATTGGTATGGGAATGGTGATTCTAATAGGATGTACCATCAGGATGTAAACTCCACAAATAAGGTGACTCAGGATTCAAAAGACAAAATTTTCCTAACAAGCAGGACATCAACTGTCCTTAAGATCTTATATTAGCAGGAAGGAAACCCAGAAAAATCTGAAAATCATACCTCAAGAGTTGCTTGGTCCTGAAGCCTAAAAGTCAGTGCTTAGGCCTGTGTCTCACCTCACCAGGTTGCTTCTACACATAAGAGCTATGGAGTACATGTTCAGTTAAAATAATCAAACCCACTACAAACTTCAATAAGAGATTATGATACTATTTTGAACCCCAACAACAAACCCATTACAGGCTTCAACAAGAGACTGCAATACTATTTTGAAGTCCAATAACGAGCAATGCTCCTGTATCATGTAGGTAAATTATATTTTTTCTGTTTATATTTTTAACTAGAGTCCTGAGTCTGTTACCAAAGTTGCACTGTCAGGTGAGGCATATTACACATTAGTAAGGCTCTTGGCTGTCCCTTGGCTTCTCTTCTCAGAAAGTGTTTGTTTCCTTGTTTCTGCTAATGACAATGGGATGCATCAAGGCTTATATTTCTTGACTGGGAAACATTAATTTTGGCAATTGTGTGGTCAACCAACCTCTGCTATCCTTATGGATTTCTCTGCACTGAAGTGACCTGCCAGCTTCTTGGATGCTGATGACCACACGCAGATTTGTCTTCCTATGAATCTTGAGGGTGTTGATTAAATCACATACACTAGATTCCCAGACTGGAATTTCTCTGCTGAATACGCACTTTCAAGTGGTTACACAGCATTAAGAGCACAGCTGAATGCTTTTAGAAATATAAATAATTGATTATTTATTTATCCTTCAAGATAGCCTTTTCTCCCAGTAGATTATAGAACTTGTTCACAGGAGAAGCAAAATCATACCCTGGAGGAAGACATTATACCTTCATTTTTTGCTTGAAATAGAATCATACAATCAACTAGGTTGGAAAAGACCTTTAAGATCATCAAGTCCAACCATTACTCCAGGACTGCCAAGACCATCACTAACCTGTGTCACTGGTGGCCTCATCTACATGGTTTTTGAACACTTCCAGGGATGGTGATGTCACCACTTCCCTGGGCAGCCTATTCCAATGCTGTGAATAAATTTTTCCCAGCATCAAATCTAAACCTCCCCTTGTGCAGCTTGAGGCCGTTACCTCTTGTCCTGTCACTTGTTACTTGGGAGGTGAGATCAAACACCATTGAACAACCTCTTTTCAGGTAGTTGTAGACAGCAATAAGGTCTTCCTTCTCCAGACTAAACAACCTCAGCTCCCTCAACTATTACATATAAGACTTATTCTCCAGACCTTTCACCAGCTTCGTTGCCCTTTTTAAATGAGTATGGAGTTGATATATCTCTAATGTTCATGATGTTTAAGAAAATGTTTTTGATGCTTAATTGTATCCTTGATCTAATTTTGATGATTTTCAAGTATTTAAGGGCGCATTTCATAAGTCTTAAGAAATTACAAATACATTACCTTATGAGGAATCAAATGTCAAGAAAAAAAATTCTCTCCGTAATAGCGCAGCTTAATATTTTAGCACTTCTCTTTCCCTACACAAAATTTGCTTTTCTTATTCTTTAGACAGAAAGAACAGGACTATTCTCTAAGTTACCATACTGATATAGTTTAAAAATAATAGTCTAATCTTTCTGAGGACTGAAAAGACAAGTGAATAAGAAATGATGGAGGAACAGTTGTGAGCACCAGTGAGGGGCTTTCCCAGATTTAATGCCATTTATTACAGTTTGACTCCTGCTCCTGATTAATAGGCACAAAATAGTCTCTTTCACTTTTCAAAATACATGTGTTTGTTCCCGTATTCTAGGTGTGGTGGGACTAGAAAAAAAGAATGGATGTGTCTGCAGTGTTCCTAGTTCACAACATTTATTTGGGGCTATATAGGAGAAATCCTACACAGGAGGAATCACTGGTATTTCCAAATCTGCATTTTGGCTCAATTACCTTCCTTTTACTTTCACAGCAATTTTAAACCACTTCATTGACTTCAATAATTATTCAATAATTACTTGACTTCAAGGCCAGTTTCGATGGGGTTTTGAGCAACGTGGTGCAGTGAAAGGCGCCCCTGCCCATGGCAGAGGGGTTGGAACTAGATGATCTTTAAGGTCTGCTCTAAACCCTTCCATTCTATGAGTCTAGGAAAAAGGCTCCAGATAACTACAGAATTTGGTCTACTTTTTCCACTGACTGACTGACTGAGAAATCTGGCTGCAGAAAAGACAGAAGAATGCAAGATTCACAGCAGAGAGACGGAGCCAATCCTGTGTTCTGATTAGCAGTTTGGATGCCATTGTTCTGTCTGGAAAACACATGTCATCCACAGAATCACCCAAGCTGTCCATTGACATCTGCCAACATATCCTCCATCATTCCTCTCTTTCTTATTTCTCACTCTCATCTTTAAACCTCTTTCCTCATTTCCCTGTTTTTCTGAAATCCCCACGAGTACACCAACACAGTTAAGAGCTACCCATTGTAAAAACTGATATGTGTTTCACCCCCACATCCGTATCACCTTCAGTCTTAAGCTGACCATCTCAAAATAATAGAAAATAGACCATTCTTCTGAGTCTTCTAGCATGTCAGATTTGTGCTGTGTTTCTCTCTGGGGACAGAAATTCATAATAGCCCAGAGGCTTCATATTTTTAAAATTGTCACACTAAGACTTGAGTGCCACCATGAAAGAAGCAGTAGAAAGAGATGCCTGAAGGTAGGCTGGGAAGAATCCAAACTGATGTCAGGTTTTCTTCTACCTTCCCATCAATAGGGTCTTTGAAGAAGAAACCTCTTCAGAAAAGAAAAAATAACTTTCTCTTTAGTTAAAAAGGCTACCATGGTTTCAGTTGGGAGACTGACAGTTATGTTAGCTTTATTACCTTAAAATCTATACAGCCTCATGGTTTGCAGTGGATGGCTTTGCCTCCACAAGTTTTGATAATGTCCTTGAAAGAGAAATACAGATGTATAGCTTCATTCAGCATTGACTTTGGAGGTGAGTATTTTGCCCCCTTTCCTTTTCCTGACTGTTTGCAGTGTAGTAGTAGTGATAACTCCTATGCAGTATGACTAAGAACTGTAGCAGGGGTAAAATAAATAAATAAATAAATTTTAAAAAATCAAAGCTTTTACTGGACTAGAACAGTCCCAAGTCTGATAGTTTTCCTTCTTCACTGCAGTGACTGATGATGAGGGATAGAGAAGATGAAAGGGGAGCTGGAACTGTGCATTGTTGTCTAGTATCTTTTGTGCCAAAGATACTTTTATTATTTTCATTATTGGTTTTAGCTTTTATGTAGAAAGAAAATATTCTTAACTAAAGAAAAATATGTTTTCTGAGCTTTACACATTTTTGTGCACAACTTTTTAGAGAATACAATCTCATGTTCTTTAAGAGTCCTGAGAAAAGTGGCAGTCTTGCTATAGTATAACTTCTTCAGGAAGGATAATTTCTGTCGAAATATATGGACATGGCATTTTCTGAAAGATAAGAAATTGCAATTTATCAGCCTTACGTGTCTATCAGCCTATTCAGATTTCACTGTTTTGCTGGGAAGGACCTGCATTACAGATTGTACAGTGGTGTCACGCCCAAGCGGAGCTACAACAGCTGAACATGGTTATTTCTTAGGAACCCAGCTCTCTCACCATCTCCCTGGAAAGATTTAAGTTTATCATTGCCAGCAGAATAATTCTCCTCCAGCTGGTAGAAGAATTTGTCAGGTTCCTATGTTTATGAGGGAAGTATGAGTACCTGGGAGGGGAGTTGAAGGGAACTTCATAGGTAAAAATCAAATTGTCCAATTATTCGCCTAGGATGTATTTTATAGGGAAAAGAAAAAAAAGGAAAAAAAAAATCGACTCTTACTCACACCAAGTAAATGTAGAGCAAGAAAGCAATTTATTTTTTTTCTTCTGGTCAGAAAAAGACTGAGATGGTGGCTGAGTGGTTGTGGATATGTGGTTTGTATGTTCCTGTCAAATGAGTCAATTTCTTCATTCTCAAAGAAGTCAAATCCACAGTTAACACAATGGCACAGGAGCTGTTGCATATATCTATCTATCAGGTAGGCAGGTGGGAAGAAAGGTAGAACTACCCAAATATTGTAGGCTGAAAATTTTATTACTAAAAAAAAAATCCAGAGAAATGTTTCCTGAAATCCTTTAAGACTGTCAAATGAGACTTAGTCTTCAAAGCTGTCATTATGTGCTATGCAAATCTATATTTACAGACATAATTCAAATGGTGGCCCACTGAGTACACCAGTATTAGCATCCACACAACTGCCAGGAGAAGTTCTAAAATATCACAGAACATTCTTTTTATATGGAAGTGGCACCTGGATTACCCAATATGAATGGAAATATCCTTTGTAAATGGACACAAATGGCACCAGAGACAAGCATTTGATGTACATGATAAATCCCTCTGACTACAAAACTTCAGCTGCAACAGTAACTCCAAGTGGGAAGTACTTACTAGAAACAAGTGCCATGGAATCTGATATACTGATAACAAAACAGATGACTACCGTGCTCCCAATTCCTCTCACCTTAGGTTTCAGTGTAGAGCCCTTGGGACCTTGACCAAAACCTGGGAACGCAGGACTGTGCGCTGCACATCCTGCCACTGCACCAGCCAGGAGTGCTTGGAGACTTCATACCTGCAGATTGCTACTGACCATCCTGGCTTGTAGGTTCTAGCATTTAACTTGAGAATGGAGTAAATACAGGAAAAACTAATTTTAATAACTGCTGTTTTTTACTGGAAGCACCACTGTAATCATGGGAGGAGAAAGAAGTAATTCTAGGGCAACTCCTCTTTTCTAGTATTAACCAGTTCTTCTGTGGAACTTTGATACAATACCTTTCATTTTAGTGGAACTAAGATCTGGTCCTGACATCACTCAGCCAGACCTTAAATTGACCAGATTCATTTACTCCCAGACTGTAATACAGTAACTTTACATCTACCTTTTAACTACATATAAAAAAACAAAATGGAAAAACATGGATTTCTTCACCTCTAGTAAAAACAGTGTTGATTTCCTTCTTTAATCCATGCAGGGAAGAAAAGAAAAGGAAAAAAAAAAAAAAAAAAAGGGAAGAGCATCATACTGATGCTTCAGTGAAAAAATAAACAACTCTAAACATGTGTCATTAATTTAGTCATTTAAACTAGTGCCTTCTCTTTAGAAAATTACTCAAGTCCTCTTGCTTTCTAAAATCTACAATATTATACTTTTAAGGAAGTAATACCTTGATACTCTGCCCTTCAAAACCCCAGCAAATAATTACCTTTGATGACTGAATAAAAAAAAAAGAAAGAAAAAAAAAGGATCTGCAAGTCTGCAGCAAAGGAATGCTGAAGAAAAGATGTTAAAACTAATGCTGCACTTCTGTGTTTCGATGTAATTTACAATCTATTTGACAACAGTTCTGCAATGATTAGTAAAATATGTCAAGAAGCTAAACAATATAAGCATCACGCTGAAAGAAATTTAGCAAGACCCCTCTAATTATTGTTGTACATGACAATTCAACAAAATATTTAAAATCAACAAGAAGAAAAGAAATATTAAGAGTCTTTTCAGAAAAAAATGTACTTATTATCATGCCTGAAGGATATTCAGGAGGAATGTGAAAATAACTGTCATTTATTTAAGACCTGGAAGTATGAAATAATAAGCTACTAAACCATCAGAATTGTTTTGGTGGTGTTATCTGACATGAGGGCAGACCTTGTCTCGCTCTAAGTTTTATAGTAATAAGACCTTGGAAACAAAACCTTGAAAAAACAGAACATAAAGAAAAGGGAAATGTGTCCTTGCATAAATAGATATTGTGTCTATCACCTTCTTCCAAAAAGGTTGCTCAACTTTATAACCATGTAGTACATAGAAAGTCAATAAAAGCTGGACTACATTCAAACATTTAGAAATCATAGACTGGTCATTTTGTAACTTAAAATGAGTAATATCGTTGTGTAAAAAAAAGGCAGCCGTATAATGACACTCTATTTCTATTGAGAAGTTCCATATCCACTGGCATTTTATCCTCCTTCACCCCAAAGATTAATAGCTACACATCTGACTCATTTTTCATACTGCATTTAACCCACAATTTAGAGCCTAAACAACTGGGTATTTCAGCTCAGGAGGGGCGATTGTTTCCTCGTTTAAAGTTTAGAGAGAAAACTGTTAGATGTTAACCCTACCTTCTTCTGACCCAGCCACATCTTTCCTCCCAAAGACATACTTCTCTGAAAAGAAATCTCCAAACTTCCATGCAAAAGCATTGTGCAGCTCTAGCCTCTCCATTAAAAATACAACATTAAAAAAAAAAAAAAAAAAAAGAAAAAGAAAATCAACAAAACCACAAGTGCCTTGAAAATCTCAGGCAACCCTGAGATTTTGGCAGCCCTGTCTGGGTTGTTTGGGGTTGACGCTTTTTTGCTTGTTTTCTAATTTCTTGGTGTCAACAGGATATCTTGTGTCTTAACAGGTAACATGCCTCTTCAGAGTCCGTTAGCGGAAATAATGGGGGAGATCAGCTCTGCTTAGAGAATAACCCCACAGAGTATCACCTGCCCAGCTCCAAGGAGAGGAGATGGGGGGTGGAGGTTGCAACCGTTAAGGTGGAAATGAAGGCTTGCTAGCCTTCCTCCAGAGGTGTTGCTGCCGTTAAAGCTCCCAGGGAAAGGTTTCTGAGGGCATTTTGGGAGCAGGATGGTTTAGGGCACATATAGGATGCTAATGCCACTGACTTC